>CAUEHH010000040.1:0-149000 GCA_958502065.1 Chrysolina americana
GTATCCCCTCTCTAATGACCCGACAATGATTTCTGTTAACGAATTATTGTTATTCAGAAGGAAATGGATATTCTGCACCACACAAAGTTGCGTGCCAAGTCATATTTGATTAAGTGGTAATTTTGAAAATGAAAAATCCCTCTATACCCCCTCTGACGACCCGACAATGATTTCTGTTGATGAATTAATGTTATTCAGAAGGAAATGGATATTCTGCACACCACCATGATGCGTGCCAAGTCATATTAGATTTTTGAAGAAATATTGAAAAAGAAAAATCCCTGTATCCCCTCTCTAATGACCCGACAATGATTTCTGTTAACGAATTATTGTTATTCAGAAGGAAATGGATATTCTGCACCCCACAAAGTTGCGTGCCAAGTCATATTTGATTTAGTGGTAATTTTGAAAATGAAAAATCCCTCTATACCCCCTCTGACGACCCGACAATGATTTCTGTTGATGAATTATTGTTATTCAGAAGGAAATGGATATTCTGCACACCACCATGATGCGTGCCAAGTCATATTAGATTTTTGAAGAAATATTGAAAAAGAAAAATCCCTGTATCCCCTCTCTAATGACCCGACAATGATTTCTGTTAACGAATTATTGTTATTCAGATAGAAATGGATATTCTGCAGCCCACCATGATGCGTGCCAAGTCATATTAGATTTTTGAAGAAATATTGAAAATGAAAAATCCCTCCATACCTCCTATGACGACACGACAATGATTTATGTTGACGAATTATTGTTATCTAGATGGACATGGATACTTTGCACCACACCATGATGCGTGCCTAGTCATATTTGATTTTGAGGTAATTTTGAAAATGAAAAATCCCTCTATACCCCCTCTGACGACCCGACAATGATTTCTTTTGACAAATTATTGTTATTGAGATGGAAATTAATATTCTGTACCCCACCATGATGCGTGCCAAGTCATATTTGATTTTTGAAGTCATTTTGAAAATGAAAAATCCCTCTATACCCCCTCTGACGACCCGACAATGATTTCTGTTGACAAATTATTGTTTTTCAGATGGAAATGGATGTTTTGCAATCTACTATGATGCGTGCTAAGCCTTATTTGAATTTTGAAGTCATTTTGATAATGAAAAATCCCTCTATACCCCCTCTAACGACCCGTCAATGATTTCCATTGACGAATTATTGTTATTCAGATGGAAATGGATATTCTGCAGCCCACCATGATGCGTGCCAAGTCTTATTTGATTTTGAGGTTATTTTGAAAATGAGAAATCCCTCTATACCCCCTCTGACGACCCGACAATGATTTCTTTTGACAAATTATTATTATTGAGATGGAAATAAATATTCTGTACCCCACCATGTTGCGTGCCAAGTCATATTTGATTTTTGGGTAATTTTGATAATGAGAAATCCCTCTATACCCCCTTCGACGACCCGACAATGATTTCTTCGTACAAATTATTGTTATTGAGATGAAAATGAATATTCTGTACCCCACCATGATGCGTGCCAAGTCATATTTGATTTTTGAAGTCATTTTGAAAATGAAAAATCCCTCTATACCCCCTCTGACGACCCGACAATGATTTCTGTTGACGAATTATTGTTATTCAGATGAAAATGGATATTCTGCACCCCACCATGATGCGTGCCAAGTCATATTTGATTTTTGAAGTAATTTTGAAATTGAAAATTTCCTCTATACCCCCTCTGACGACCTGACAATGATTTCTGTTGACGAATTATTGTTTTTCAGATGGAAATGGATGTTTTGCACCCTACTATGATGCGTGCCAAGCCATATTTGTATTTTGAAGTCATTTTGATAATGAAAAATCCCTCTATACCCCCTCTGACGACCCGAAAATGATTTCTGTTGACGAATTATTGTTATTTAGATGAAAATGGATATTATGCACTCCACTATGATACGTGCCAAGTCATATTTGATTTTTGAAGTAATTTTGAAAATGAAAAATCTCTTTAACCCCCTCTGACGACCCGACAATAATTTATGTTGACGAATTATTGTTATTCAGATGAAAATGGATATTATGCACCCCACCATGATGCGTGCCAAGTCATATTAGATTTTTGAAGAAATATTGATAATGAGAAATCCCCCTATACCCCCTCTAACGAGCCGTCAATGATTTCTGTTGACAATTTATTTTTATAGAGATGGAAATGGATATTCTGTACTCCACCATGATGCGTGCCAAGTCATATTTGATATTTGAAGTCATTTTGAAAATGAAAAATCCCTCTCTACCCCCTCTCACGACCCGTCAATGATTTCTGTTTACGAATTATTGTTATTCAGATGGAAATAGATATTCTGCACCCCACCATGATGCGTGCCAAGTCATATTAGATTTTTGAAGAAATATTGAAAAAGAAAAATCCCTGTATCCCCTCTCTAATGACCCGACAATGAATTCTGTTGACGAATTATTGTTATTCAGATGGAAATGGAAATTCTGCACCCCACCAAGTTGCGTGCCAAGTCATATTTGATTTAGAGGTAATTTTGAAAATGAAAAATCCCTCTATACTCCCTCTAACCACCCGACAATGATTTCTGTTAACGAATTATTGTTATTCAGATAGAAATGGATATTCTGCAGCCCACCATGATGCGTGCCAAGTCATATTAGATTTTTGAAGAAATATTGAAAATGAAAAATCCCTCCATACCCCCTATGACGACACGACAATGATTTATGTTGACGAATTATTGTTATCTAGATGGACATGGATACTTTGCACCACACCATGATGCGTGCCTAGTCATATTTGATTTTGAGGTAATTTTGAAAATGAAAAATCCCTCTATACCCCCTCTGACGACCCGACAATGATTTCTGTTGACGAAATATTGTTATTCAGATGAAAATGAATATTTTGCACCCTACTATTATGCGTGCCAAGCCTTGTTTGAATTTTGAAGTCATTTTGATAATGAAAAATCCCTCTATACCCCCTCTAACGAGCCGTCAATGATTTCCATTGACGAATTATTGTTATTCGGATAGAAAAAAATTTTCTGCAGCCCACCATGATGCGTGCCAAGTCATATTTGATTTTGAGGTAATTTTGAAAATGAAAAATCCCTCTATACCCCCTCTGACGACCCGACAATGATTTCTTTTGACAAATTATTGTTATTGAGATGGAAATGAATATTCTGTACCCCACCATGATGCGTGCCAAGTCATATTTGATTTTTGAAGTCATTTTGAAAATGAAAAATCCCTCTATACCCCCTCTGACGACCCGACAATGATTTCTGTTGACAAATTATTGTTTTTCAGATGGAAATGGATGTTTTGCAACCTACTATGATGCGTGCCAAGCCTAATTTGAATTTTGAAGTCATTTTGATAATGAAAAATCCCTCTAAACCCCCTCTAACGACCCGTCAATGATTTCCATTGACGAATTATTGTTATTCAGATGGAAATGGATATTCTGCAGCCCACCATGATGCGTGCCAAGTCTTATTTGATTTTGAGGTAATTTTGAAAATGAGATATCCCTCTATACCCCCTCTGACGACCCGACAATGATTTCTGTTGACGAATTATTGTTATTCAGATGAAAATGGATATTCTGCACCCCACCATGATGCGTGCCAAGTCATATATGATTTTTGAAGTCATTTTGAAATTGAAAATTCCCTCTATACCTCCTCTGACGACCTGACAATGATTTCTGTTGACGAATTATTGTTATTCAGATGGAAATGGATGTTTTGCACCCTACTATGATGCGTGCCAAGCCATATTTGTATTTTGAAGTCATTTTGATAATGAAAAATCCCTCTATAACCCCTCTGACGACCCGAAAATGATTTCTGTTGACGAATTATTGTTATTTAGATGAAAATGGATATTATGCACCCCACCAAGTTGCGTGCCAAGTCATATTTGATTTAGAGGTAATTTTGAAAATGAAAAATCCCTCTATACTCCCTCTAACGACCCGACAATGATTTCTGTTAACGAATTATTGTTATTCAGATAGAAATGGATATTCTGCAGCCCACCATGATGCGTGCCAAGTCATATTAGATTTTTGAAGAAATATTGAAAATGAAAAGTCCCTCCATACCCCCTATGACGACACGACAATGATTTATGTTGACGAATTATTGTTATCTAGATGGACATGGATACTTTGCACCCCACCATGATGCGTGCCTAGTCATATTTGATTTTGAGGTAATTTTGAAAATGAAAAATCCCTCTATACCCCCTCTGACGACCCGACAATGATTTCTGTTGACGAAATATTGTTATTCAGATGAAAATGAATATTTTGCACCCTACTATTATGCGTGCCAAGCCTTGTTTGAATTTTGAAGTCATTTTGATAATGAAAAATCCCTCTATACCCCCTCTAACGAGCCGTCAATGATTTCCATTGACGAATTATTGTTATTGAGATGGAAATAAATTGTCTGCAGCCCACCATGATGCGTGCCAAGTCATATTTGATTTTGAGGTAATTTTGAAAATGAAAAATCCCTCTATACCCCCTCTGACGACCCGACAATGATTTCTTTTGACAAATTATTGTTATTGAGATGGAAATGAATATTCTATACCCCACCATGATGCGTGCCAAGTCATATTTGATTTTTGAAGTCATTTTGAAAATGAAAAATCCCTCTATACCCCCTCTGACGACTCGACAATGATTTCTTTTGACGAATTATTGTTTTTCAGATGGAAATGGATGTTTTGCAACCTACTATGATGCGTGCCAAGCCTTATTTGAATTTTGAAGTCATTTTGATAATGAAAAATCCCTCTATACCCTCTCTAACGACCCGTCAATGATTTCCATTGATGAATTATTGTTATTCAGATGGAAATGGATATTCTGCAGCCCACCATGATGCGTGCCAAGTCTTATTTGATTTTGAGGTAATTTTGAAAATGAGAAATCCCTCTATACCCCCTCTGACGACCCGACAATGATTTCTTTTGACAAATTATTGTTATTGAGATGGAAATGAATATTCTGTACCCCACCATGTTGCGTGCCAAGTCATATTTGATTTTGGGGTAATTTTGATAATGAGAAATCCCTCTATACCCCCTCTGACGACCCGACAATGATTTCTTCTGACAAATTATTGTTATTGAGATGAAAATGAATATTCTGTACCCCACCATGATGCGTGCCAAGTCATATTTGATTTTTGAAGACATTTTGAAAATGAAAAATCCCTCTATACCCCCTCTGACGACCCGACAATGATTTCTGTTGACGAATTATTGTTTTTCAGATGGAAATGGATGTTTTGCACCCTACTATGATGCGTGCCAAGCCTTATTTGAATTTTGAAGTCATTTTGATAATGAAAAATCCCTCTATACCCACTCTAACGACCCGTCAATGATTTTGTATTGACGAATTATTGTTATTCAGATGGAAATGGATATTCTGCAGCCCACCATGATGCGTGCCAAGTCATATTTGATTTTGAGGTAATTTTGAAAATGAAAAATCTCTCTATACCCCCTCTGACGACCCGACAATGATTTCTTTTGACAAATCATTGTTATTGAATTGGAAATGAATATTCTGTACCCCACCATGTTGCGTGCCAAGTCATATTTGATTTTGGGGTAATTTTGATAATGAAAAATCCCTCTATACCCCCTCTAACGACCTGTCAATGATTTCCATTGACGAATTATTGTTATTCAGATGGAAATGGATATTCTGCAGCCCACCATGATGCGTGCCAAGTCATATTTGATTTTGAGGTAATTTTGAAAATGAAAAATCCCTCTATACCCCCTCTGACGACCCGACAAAGATTTCTTTTGACAAATTATTGTTATTGAGATGGAAATGAATATTTTGCACCCCACCATGTTGCGTGCCAAGTCATATTTGATTTTGGGGTAATTTTGAAAATGAAATATCCCTCTATACCCCCTCTGACGACACGACAATGATTTATCTTAAGGAATTATTGTTATTCAGATGGGAATGGATATTCTGCACCCCACCATGATGCGTGCCAAGTCATTTTTGATTTTTGAAGTCATTTTGAAAATGAAAAATCCCTCTATTCCCTCTCTGACGACCCGACAATGATTTCTGTTTACGAATTATTGTTATTCAGATGGAAATAGATGTTCTGCACCCCACCATGATGCGTGCCAAGTCATATTTGATTTTGAGGTTATTTTGATAATGAAAAATCCCTCTATACCCCCTCTGACGTCCCGACAATGATTTCTGTTGACGAATTATTGTTATTTAGATGAAATTGCATGTTTTGCACCCCACTATGATGCGTGCCAAGTCATATTTGATTTTTGAAGTCATTTTGATAATGAAAAATCCCTTTATTCCCTCTCTGACGACCCGACAATGATTTCTGTAGACAATTTATTTTTATAGAGATGGAAATGGATATTCTGTACTCCACCATGATGCGTGCCAAGTCATATTTGATTTTTGAAGTCATTTTGAAAATGAAAAATCCCTCTCTACCCCCTCTAACGACCCGTCAATGATTTCTGTTTACGAATTATTGTTATTCAGATGGAAATAGATATTCTGCACCCCACCATGATGCGTGCCAGTTCATATTTGATTTTTGAAGTCATTTTGAAAATGAAAAATCCCTCTATTCCCTCTCTGACGACCCGACAATGATTTCTGTTGACGAATTATTGTTATTTGGATGGAAATGCATGTTTTGCACCCCACTATGATGCGTGCCAAGTCATATTTGATTTATGAAGTCATTTTGATAATGAAAAATCCCTCTATACCCCCTCTGACGACCCGAAAATGATTTCTGTTGACGAATTATTGTTATTTAGATGAAAATGGATATTATGCACTCCACTATGATACGTGCCAAGTCATATTTGATTTTTGAAGTAATTTTGAAAATGAAAAATCCCTCTATGCCCCCTCTAACGACCCGTCAATGACTTCTGTTGACGAATTATTGTTATTCAGATGGAATTGGATATTCTGCACCCCACCATGATGCGTGCCAAGTCATATTTGATTTTGATGTAATTTTGAAAATGAAAAATCCCTCTATACCCCGTCTGACGACCCGTCAATGATTTCTGTAGACTAATTATTGATATTCAGATGGAAATGGATATTCTGCACCCCACCATGATGCGTGCCAAGTCATATTAGATTTTGAGGTAATTTTGAAAATGAAAAATCCCTCTATAATCCCTCTGACGACCCGACAATGATTTCTGTTGACAAACTAATGTTATTCAGATAGAAATGGAGATTCTGCACCCCACCATGATGCGTGCCAAGTCATATTTGATTTTGAGGTAATTTTGAAAATGAAAAATCCCTCTATACCCCCTCTGACGACCCTACAATGATTTCTTTTGACAAATTATTGTTATTGAGATGGAAATGAATATTCTGTATCCCACCATGATGCGTGCCTAGACATATTTGAATTTTGAAGTCATTTTGAAATTGAAAATTCCCTCTATACCCCCTCTGACGACCTGACAATGATTTCTGTAGACGAATTATTGTTTTTCAGATGGAAATGGATGTTTTGCACCCTACTTTGATGCGTGCCAAGCCATATTTGTATTTTGAAGTAATTTTGATAATGAAAAATCCCTCTATACCCCCTCTAACGACCCGTCAATGATTTCTGTTGACGAATTATTGTTATTCAGATGGAAATGGATATTCTGCAGCCCACCATGTTGCGTGCCAAGACATATTTGATGTTGAGGTAATTTTGAAAATGAAAAATCCCTCTATACCCCCTCTGACGACCCTACAATGATTTCTTTTGACAAATTATTGTTATTGAGATGGAAATGAATATTCTGTATCCCACCATGATGCGTGCCTAGACATATTTGATTTTTGAAGTCATTTTGAAAATGAAAAATCACTCTATACCCCCTCTGACGACCCGACAATGATTTCTGTTGACGAATTATTGTTATTCAGATGAAAATGGATATTCTGCACCCTACCATGATGCGTGCCAAGTCATATTAGATTTTGAGGTAATTTTGAAAATTAAAAATCCCTCTATACCCCCTCTGACGTCCCGACAATGATTTCTGTTGACAAATTATTGTTATCGAGATGGAAATGGATATTCTGTACCTCACCATGATGCGAGCCAAGTCATATTTGATTTTTGAAGTCATTTTGATAATGAAAAATCCCTCTATACCCCCTCTAACGACCCGTCAATGATTTCTGTTGACGAATTATTGTTATTCAGATGGAAATGGATATTCTGCACCCCACCATGATGCGTGCCAAGTCATATTTGATTTTTGAAGTCATTTTGAAATTGAAAATTCCCTCTATACCCCCTCTGACGACCTGACAATGATTTCTGTTGACGAATTATTGTTTTTCAGATGGAAATGGATGTTTTGCACCCTACTATGATGCGTGCCAAGCCATATTTGAACTTTGAAGTCATTTTGATAATGAAAAATCCCTCTATACCCCCTCTAACGACCCGTCAATGATTTCTGTTGACGAATTATTGTTATTCAGATGGAAATGGATATTCTGCAGCCCACCATGTTGCGTGCCAAGTCATATTTGATGTTGAGGTAATTTTGAAAATGAAAAATCCCTCTATACCCCCTCTGACGACCCTACAATGATTTCTTTTGACAAATTATTGTTATTTAGATGGAAATGAATATTCTGTATCCCACCATGATGCGTGCCTAGACATATTTGATTTTTGAAGTCATTTTGAAAATGAAAAATCCCTCTATACCCCCTCTAACGACCCGTCAATGATTTCTGTTGACGAATTATTGTTATTCAGATGGAAATGGATATTCTGCAGCCCACCATGATGCGTGCCAAGTCTTATTTGATTTTGAGGTAATTTTGAAAATGAGATATCCCTCTATACCCCCTCTGACGACCCGACAATGATTTCTTTTGACAAATTATTGTTATTGAGATGGAAATGAATATTCTGTACCCCACCATGTTGCGTGCCAAGTCATATTTGATTTTGGGGTAATTTTGATAATGAGAAATCCCTCTATACCCCCTCTGACGACCCGACAATGATTTCTTCTGACAAATTATTGTTATTGAGATGAAAATGAATATTCTGTACCCCACCATGATGCGTGCCAAGTCATATTTGATTTTTGAAGTCATTTTGAAAATGAAAAATTCCTCTATACCCCCTCTGACGACCCGACAATGATTTCTGTTGACGAATTATTGTTATTCAGATGAAAATGGATATTCTGCACCCCACCATGATGCGTGCCAAGTCATATTTGATTTTTGAAGTCATTTTGAAATTGAAAATTCCCTCTATACCTCCTCTGACGACCTGACAATGATTTCTGTTGACGAATTATTGTTATTCAGATGGAAATGGATGTTTTGCACCCTACTATGATGCGTGCCAAGCCATATTTGTATTTTGAAGTCATTTTGATAATGAAAAATCCCTCTATAACCCCTCTGACGACCCGAAAATGATTTCTGTTGACGAATTATTGTTATTTAGATGAAAATGGATATTATGCACCCCACCAAGTTGCGTGCCAAGTCATATTTGATTTAGAGGTAATTTTGAAAATGAAAAATCCCTCTATACTCCCTCTAACGACCCGACAATGATTTCTGTTAACGAATTATTGTTATTCAGATAGAAATGGATATTCTGCAGCCCACCATGATGCGTGCCAAGTCATATTAGATTTTTGAAGAAATATTGAAAATGAAAAGTCCCTCCATACCCCCTATGACGACACGACAATGATTTATGTTGACGAATTATTGTTATCTAGATGGACATGGATACTTTGCACCCCACCATGATGCGTGCCTAGTCATATTTGATTTTGAGGTAATTTTGAAAATGAAAAATCCCTCTATACCCCCTCTGACGACCCGACAATGATTTCTGTTGACGAAATATTGTTATTCAGATGAAAATGAATATTTTGCACCCTACTATTATGCGTGCCAAGCCTTGTTTGAATTTTGAAGTCATTTTGATAATGAAAAATCCCTCTATACCCCCTCTAACGAGCCGTCAATGATTTCCATTGACGAATTATTGTTATTGAGATGGAAATAAATTGTCTGCAGCCCACCATGATGCGTGCCAAGTCATATTTGATTTTGAGGTAATTTTGAAAATGAAAAATCCCTCTATACCCCCTCTGACGACCCGACAATGATTTCTTTTGACAAATTATTGTTATTGAGATGGAAATGAATATTCTATACCCCACCATGATGCGTGCCAAGTCATATTTGATTTTTGAAGTCATTTTGAAAATGAAAAATCCCTCTATACCCCCTCTGACGACTCGACAATGATTTCTTTTGACGAATTATTGTTTTTCAGATGGAAATGGATGTTTTGCAACCTACTATGATGCGTGCCAAGCCTTATTTGAATTTTGAAGTCATTTTGATAATGAAAAATCCCTCTATACCCTCTCTAACGACCCGTCAATGATTTCCATTGATGAATTATTGTTATTCAGATGGAAATGGATATTCTGCAGCCCACCATGATGCGTGCCAAGTCTTATTTGATTTTGAGGTAATTTTGAAAATGAGAAATCCCTCTATACTCCCTCTGACGACCCGACAATGATTTCTTTTGACAAATTATTGTTATTGAGATGGAAATGAATATTCTGTACCCCACCATGTTGCGTGCCAAGTCATATTTGATTTTGGGGTAATTTTGATAATGAGAAATCCCTCTATACCCCCTCTGACGACCCGACAATGATTTCTTCTGACAAATTATTGTTATTGAGATGAAAATGAATATTCTGTACCCCACCATGATGCGTGCCAAGTCATATTTGATTTTTGAAGTCATTTTGAAAATGAAAAATCCCTTCATACCCCCTCTGACGACCCGACAATGATTTCTGTTGACGAATTATTGTTTTTCAGATGGAAATGGATGTTTGGCACCCTACTATGATGCGTGCCAAGCCTTATTTGAATTTTGAAGTCATTTTGATAATGAAAAATCCCTCTATACCCACTCTAACGACCCGTCAATGATTTTGTATTGACGAATTATTGTTATTCAGATGGAAATGGATATTCTGCAGCCCACCATGATGCGTGCCAAGTCATATTTGATTTTGAGGTAATTTTGAAAATGAAAAATCTCTCTATACCCCCTCTGACGACCCGACAATGATTTCTTTTGACAAATCATTGTTATTGAAATGGAAATGAATATTCTGTACCCCACCATGTTGCGTGCCAAGTCATATTTGATTTTGGGGTAATTTTGATAATGAAAAATCCCTCTATACCCCCTCTAACGACCTGTCAATGATTTCCATTGACGAATTATTGTTATTCAGATGGAAATGGATATTCTGCAGCCCACCATGATGCGTGCCAAGTCATATTTGATTTTGAGGTAATTTTGAAAATGAAAAATCCCTCTATACCCCCTCTGACGACCCGACAAAGATTTCTTTTGACAAATTATTGTTATTGAGATGGAAATGAATATTCTGCACCCCACCATGTTGCGTGCCAAGTCATATTTGATTTTGGGGTAATTTTGAAAATGAAATATCCCTCTATACCCCCTCTGACGACACGACAATGATTTATCTTAAGGAATTATTGTTATTCAGATGGGAATGGATATTCTGCACCCCACCATGATGCGTGCCAAGTCATTTTTGATTTTTGAAGTCATTTTGAAAATGAAAAATCCCTCTATTCCCTCTCTGACGACCCGACAATGATTTCTGTTTACGAATTATTGTTATTCAGATGGAAATAGATATTCTGCACCCCACCATGATGCGTGCCAAGTCATATTTGATTTTGAGGTTATTTTTATATTGAAAAATCCCTCTATACTCCCTCTGACGTCCCGACAATGATTTCTGTTGACGAATTATTGTTATTTAGATGAAATTGCATGTTTTGCACCCCACTATGATGCGTGCCAAGTCATATTTGATTTTTGAAGTCATTTTGATAATGAAAAATCCCTTTATTCCCTCTCTGACGACCCGACAATGATTTCTGTAGACAATTTATTTTTATAGAGATGGAAATGGATATTCTGTACTCCACCATGATGCGTGCCAAGTCATATTTGATTTTTGAAGTCATTTTGAAAATGAAAAATCCCTCTCTACCCCCTCTAACGACCCGTCAATGATTTCTGTTTACGAATTATTGTTATTCAGATGGAAATAGATATTCTGCACCCCACCATGATGCGTGCCAGTTCATATTTGATTTTTGAAGTCATTTTGAAAATGAAAAATCCCTCTATTCCCTCTCTGACGACCCGACAATGATTTCTGTTGACGAATTATTGTTATTTGGATGGAAATGCATGTTTTGCACCCCACTATGATGCGTGCCAAGTCATATTTGATTTATGAAGTCATTTTGATAATGAAAAATCCCTCTATACCCCCTCTGACGACCCGAAAATGATTTCTGTTGACGAATTATTGTTATTTAGATGAAAATGGATATTATGCACTCCACTATGATACGTGCCAAGTCATATTTGATTTTTGAAGTAATTTTGAAAATGAAAAATCCCTCTATGCCCCCTCTAACGACCCGTCAATGACTTCTGTTGACGAATTATTGTTATTCAGATGGAATTGGATATTCTGCACCCCACCATGATGCGTGCCAAGTCATATTTGATTTTGATGTAATTTTGAAAATGAAAAATCCCTCTATACCCCGTCTGACGACCCGTCAATGATTTCTGTAGACTAATTATTGATATTCAGATGGAAATGGATATTCTGCACCCCACCATGATGCGTGCCAAGTCATATTAGATTTTGAACTAATTTTGAAAATGAAAAATCCCTCTATAATCCCTCTGACGACCCGACAATGATTTCTGTTGACAAACTAATGTTATTCAGATAGAAATGGAGATTCTGCACCCCACCATGATGCGTGCCAAGTCATATTTGATTTTGAGGTAATTTTGAAAATGAAAAATCCCTCTATACCCCCTCTGACGACCCTACAATGATTTCTTTTGACAAATTATTGTTATTGAGATGGAAATGAATATTCTGTATCCCACCATGATGCGTGCCTAGACATATTTGAATTTTGAAGTCATTTTGAAATTGAAAATTCCCTCTATACCCCCTCTGACGACCTGACAATGATTTCTGTAGACGAATTATTGTTTTTCAGATGGAAATGGATGTTTTGCACCCTACTTTGATGCGTGCCAAGCCATATTTGTATTTTGAAGTCATTTTGATAATGAAAAATCCCTCTATACCCCCTCTAACGACCCGTCAATGATTTCTGTTGACGAATTATTGTTATTCAGATGGAAATGGATATTCTGCAGCCCACCATGTTGCGTGCCAAGTCATATTTGATGTTGAGGTAATTTTGAAAATGAAAAATCCCTCTATACCCCCTCTGACGACCCTACAATGATTTCTTTTGACAAATTATTGTTATTGAGATGGAAATGAATATTCTGTATCCCACCATGATGCGTGCCTAGACATATTTGATTTTTGAAGTCATTTTGAAAATGAAAAATCACTCTATACCCCCTCTGACGACCCGACAATGATTTCTGTTGACGAATTATTGTTATTCAGATGAAAATGGATATTCTGCACCCTACCATGATGCGTGCCAAGTCATATTAGATTTTGAGGTAATTTTGAAAATTAAAAATCCCTCTATACCCCCTCTGACGTCCCGACAATGATTTCTGTTGACAAATTATTGTTATCGAGATGAAAATGGATATTCTGTACCTCACCATGATGCGAGCCAAATCATATTTGATTTTTGAAGTCATTTTGATAATGAAAAATCCCTCTATACCCCCTCTAACGACCCGTCAATGATTTCTGTTGACGAATTATTGTTATTCAGATGGAAATGGATATTCTGCACCCCACCATGATGCGTGCCAAGTCATATTTGATTTTTGAAGTCATTTTGAAATTGAAAATTCCCTCTATACCCCCTCTGACGACCTGACAATGATTTCTGTTGACGAAATATTGTTTTTCAGATGGAAATGGATGTTTTGCACCCTACTATGATGCGTGCCAAGCCATATTTGAACTTTGAAGTCATTTTGATAATGAAAAATCCCTCTATACCCCCTCTAACGACCCGTCAATGATTTCTGTTGACGAATTATTGTTATTCAGATGGAAATGGATATTCTGCAGCCCACCATGTTGCGTGCCAAGTCATATTTGATTTTGAGGTAATTTTGAAAATGAAAAATCCCTCTATACCCCCTCTGACGACCCGACAATGATTTCTTTTGACAAATTATTGTTATTGAGATGGAAATGAATATTCTGTACCCCACCATGATGCGTGCCAAGTCATATTTGATTTTTGAAGTCATTTTGAAAATGAGAAATCCCTGTATCCCCCCTCTAACGACCCGACAATGAATTCTGTTGACGAATTATTGTTATTCAGATGGAAATGGATATTCTGCACCCCATCAAGTTGCGTGCCGAGTCTTATTTGATTTTGAGGTAATTTTGAAAATGAAAAATCCCTCTATACCCCCTCTAACGACCCGACAATGATTTCTGTTAACGAATTATTGTTATTCAGATAGAAATGGATATTCTGTACCCCCTCATGATGCGTGCCAAGTCATATTTAATTTTTGAAGTCATTTTGAAAATGAAAAATTCCTCTATACCCCCTCTGACGACCCAACAATGATTTCTGTTGATGAATTATTGTTATTCAGAATTAAATGGATATTCTGCACCCCACCAAGATGCGTGCCAAGTCATATTAGATTTTTGAAGAAATATTGAAAAAGAAAAATCCCTGTATCTCCTCTCTAATGACCCGACAATGATTTCTGTAGACGAATTATTGTTTTTCAGATGGAAATGGATGTTTTGCACCCTACTTTGATGCGTGCCAAGCCATATTTGTATTTTGAAGTCATTTTGATAATGAAAAATCCCTCTATACCCCCTCTAACGACCCGTCAATGATTTCTGTTGACGAATTATTGTTATTCAGATGGAAATGGATATTCTGCAGCCCACCATGTTGCGTGCCAAGTCATATTTGATGTTGAGGTAATTTTGAAAATGAAAAATCCCTCTATACCCCCTCTGACGACCCTACAATGATTTCTTTTGACAAATTATTGTTATTGAGATGGAAATGAATATTCTGTATCCCACCATGATGCGTGCCTAGACATATTTGATTTTTGAAGTCATTTTGAAAATGAAAAATCACTCTATACCCCCTCTGACGACCCGACAATGATTTCTGTTGACGAATTATTGTTATTCAGATGAAAATGGATATTCTGCACCCTACCATGATGCGTGCCAAGTCATATTAGATTTTGAGGTAATTTTGAAAATTAAAAATCCCTCTATACCCCCTCTGACGTCCCGACAATGATTTCTGTTGACAAATTATTGTTATCGAGATGGAAATGGATATTCTGTACTTCACCATGATGCGAGCCAAGTCATATTTGATTTTTGAAGTCATTTTGATAATGAAAAATCCCTCTATACCCCCTCTAACGACCCGTCAATGATTTCTGTTGACGAATTATTGTTATTCAGATGGAAATGGATATTCTGCACCCCACCATGATGCGTGCCAAGTCATATTTGATTTTTGAAGTCATTTTGAAATTGAAAATTCCCTCTATACCCCCTCTGACGACCTGACAATGATTTCTGTTGACGAATTATTGTTTTTCAGATGGAAATGGATGTTTTGCACCCTACTATGATGCGTGCCAAGCCATATTTGAACTTTGAAGTCATTTTGATAATGAAAAATCCCTCTATACCCCCTCTAACGACCCGTCAATGATTTCTGTTGACGAATTATTGTTATTCAGATGGAAATGGATATTCTGCAGCCCACCATGTTGCGTGCCAAGTCATATTTGATTTTGAGGTAATTTTGAAAATGAAAAATCCCTCTATACCCCCTCTGACGACCCGACAATGATTTCTTTTGACAAATTATTGTTATTGAGATGGAAATGAATATTCTGTACCCCACCATGATGCGTGCCAAGTCATATTTGATTTTTGAAGTCATTTTGAAAATGAGAAATCCCTGTATCCCCCCTCTAACGACCCGACAATGAATTCTGTTGACGAATTATTGTTATTCAGATGGAAATGGATATTCTGCACCCCATCAAGTTGCGTGCCGAGTCTTATTTGATTTTGAGGTAATTTTGAAAATGAAAAATCCCTCTATACCCCCTCTAACGACCCGACAATGATTTCTGTTAACGAATTATTGTTATTCAGATAGAAATGGATATTCTGTACCCCCCCATTATGCGTGCAAAGTCATATTTGATTTTTGAAGTCATTTTGAAAATGAAAAATCCCTCTATACCCCCTCTGACGACCCGACAATGATTTCTGTTGATGAATTATTGTTATTCAGAATTAAATGGATATTCTGCACCCCACCAAGATGCGTGCCAAGTCATATTAGATTTTTGAAGAAATATTGAAAAAGAAAAATCCCTGTATCTCCTCTCTAATGACCCGACAATGATTTCTGTTGACGTATTATTGTTATTCAGATGGAAATGGATATTCTGCACCTCACCAAAATGCGTGCCAAGTCATATTTGATTTAGAGGTAATTTTGAAAATGAAAAATCCCTCTATACACCCTCTAACGACCCGACAATGATTTCTGTTAACGAATTATTGTTATTCAGATGGAAATGGATATTCTACAGCCCACCATGATGCGTGCCATGTCATATTAGATTTTTGAAGAAATATTGAAAATGAAAAATCCCTCTATACCCCCTCCAACGACCCGTCAATGATTTCCATTGACAAATTATTGTTATTGAGATGAAAAGGAATATTCTGTACCCCACCATGATGCGTGCCAGGTCATATTTGATTTTTGAAGTCATTTTAAAAATGAAAAATCCCTCTATACCCCCTCTGACGACCCGACAATGATTTCTTTTGACAAATTATTGTTATTGAGATGGAAATGAATATTCTATACCCCACCATGATGCGTGCCAAGTCATATTTGATTTTTGAAGTCATTTTGAAAATGAAAAATCCCTCTATACCCCCTCTGACGACCCGACAATGATTTCTTTTGACGAATTATTGTTTTTCAGATGGAAATGGATGTTTTGCAACCTACTATGATGCGTGCCAAGCCTTATTTGAATTTTGAAGTCATTTTGATAATGAAAAATCCCTCTATACCCTCTCTAACGACCCGTCAATGATTTCCATTGATGAATTATTGTTATTCAGATGGAAATGGATATTCTGCAGCCCACCATGATGCGTGCCAAGTCTTATTTGATTTTGAGGTAATTTTGAAAATGAGAAATCCCTCTATACCCCCTCTGACGACCCGACAATGATTTCTTTTGACAAATTATTGTTATTGAGATGGAAATGAATATTCTGTACCCCACCATGTTGCGTGCCAAGTCATATTTGATTGTGGGGTAATTTTGATAATGAGAAATCCCTCTATACCCCCTCTGACGACCCGACAATGATTTCTTCTGACAAATTATTGTTATTGAGATGAAAATGAATATTCTGTACCCCACCATGATGCGTGCCAAGTCATATTTGATTTTTGAAGTCATTTTGAAAATGAAAAATCCCTCTATACCCCCTCTGACGACCCGACAATGATTTCTGTTGACGAATTATTGTTTTTCAGATGGAAATGGATGTTTTGCACCCTACTATGATGCGTGCCAAGCCTTATTTGAATTTTGAAGTCATTTTGATAATGAAAAATCCCTCTATACCCACTCTAACGACCCGTCAATGATTTTGTATTGACGAATTATTGTTATTCAGATGGAAATGGATATTCTGCAGCCCACCATGATGCGTGCCAAATCATATTTGATTTTGAGGTAATTTTGAAAATGAAAAATCTCTCTATACCCCCTCTGACGACCCGACAATGATTTCTTTTGACAAATCATTGTTATTGAGATGGAAATGAATATTCTGTACCCCACCATGTTGCGTGCCAAGTCATATTTGATTTTGGGGTAATTTTGATAATGAAAAATCCCTCAATACCCCCTCTAACGACCTGTCAATGATTTCCATTGACGAATTATTGTTATTCAGATGGAAATGGATATTCTGCAGCCCACCATGATGCGTGCCAAGTCATATTTGATTTTGAGGTAATTTTGAAAATGAAAAATCCCTCTATACCCCCTCTGACGACCCGACAAAGATTTCTTTTGACAAATTATTGTTATTGAGATGGAAATGAATATTCTGCACCCCACCATGTTGCGTGCCAAGTCATATTTGATTTTGGGGTAATTTTGAAAATGAAATATCCCTCTATACCCCCTCTGACGACACGACAATGATTTATCTTAAGGAATTATTGTTATTCAGATGGAAATGGATATTCTGCACCCCACCATGATGCGTGCCAAGTCATTTTTGATTTTTGAAGTCATTTTGAAAATGAAAAATCCCTCTATTCCCTCTCTGACGACCCGACAATGATTTCTGTTTACGAATTATTGTTATTCAGATGGAAATAGATATTCTGCACCCCACCATGATGCGTGCCAAGTCATATTTGATTTTGAGGTTATTTTGATAATGAAAAATCCCTCTATACCCCCTCTGACGTCCCGACAATGATTTCTGTTGACGAATTATTGTTATTTAGATGAAATTGCATGTTTTGCACCCCACTATGATGCGTGCCAAGTCATATTTGATTTTTGAAGTCATTTTGATAATGAAAAATCCATTTATTCCCTCTCTGACGACCCGACAATGATTTCTGTAGACAATTTATTTTTATAGAGATGGAAATGGATATTCTGTACTCCACCATGATGCGTGCCAAGTCATATTTGATTTTTGAAGTCATTTTGAAAATGAAAAATCCCTCTCTACCCCCTCTAACGACCCGTCAATGATTTCTGTTTACGAATTATTGTTATTCAGATGGAAATAGATATTCTGCACCCCACCATGATGCGTGCCAGTTCATATTTGATTTTTGAAGTCATTTTGAAAATGAAAAATTCCTCTATTCCCTCTTTGACGACCCGACAATGATTTCTGTTGACGAATTATTGTTATTTGGATGGAAATGCATGTTTTGCACCCCACTATGATGCGTGCCAAGTCATATTTGATTTATGAAGTCATTTTGATAATGAAAAATCCCTCTATACCCCCTCTGACGACCCGAAAATGATTTCTGTTGACGAATTATTGTTATTTAGATGAAAATGGATATTATGCACTCCACTATGATACGTGCCAAGTCATATTTGATTTTTGAAGTAATTTTGAAAATGAAAAATCCCTCTATGCCCCCTCTAACGACCCGTCAATGACTTCTGTTGACGAATTATTGTTATTCAGATGGAATTGGATATTCTGCACCCCACCATGATGCGTGCCAAGTCATATTTGATTTTGATGTAATTTTGAAAATGAAAAATCCCTCTATACCCCGTCTGACGACCCGTCAATGATTTCTGTAGACTAATTATTGATATTCAGATGGAAATGGATATTCTGCACCCCACCATGATGCGTGCCAAGTCATATCAGATTTTGAGGTAATTTTGAAAATGAAAAATCCCTCTATAATCCCTCTGACGACCCGACAATGATTTCTGTTGACAAACTAATGTTATTCAGATAGAAATGGAGATTCTGCACCCCACCATGATGCGTGCCAAGTCATATTTGATTTTGAGGTAATTTTGAAAATGAAAAATCCCTCTATACCCCCTCTGACGACCCTACAATGATTTCTTTTGACAAATTATTGTTATTGAGATGGAAATGAATATTCTGTATCCCACCATGATGCGTGCCTAGACATATTTGAATTTTGAAGTCATTTTGAAATTGAAAATTCCCTCTATACCCCCTCTGACGACCTGACAATGATTTCTGTAGACGAATTATTGTTTTTCAGATGGAAATGGATGTTTTGCACCCTACTTTGATGCGTGCCAAGCCATATTTGTATTTTGAAGTCATTTTGATAATGAAAAATCCCTCTATACCCCCTCTAACGACCCGTCAATGATTTCTGTTGACGAATTATTGTTATCGAGATGGAAATGGATATTCTGTACCTCACCATGATGCGAGCCAAGTCATATTTGATTTTTGAAGTCATTTTGATAATGAAAAATCCCTCTATACCCCCTCTAACGACCCGTCAATGATTTCTGTTGACGAATTATTGTTATTCAGATGGAAATGGATATTCTGCACCCCACCATGATGCGTGCCAAGTCATATTTGATTTTTGAAGTCATTTTGAAATTGAAAATTCCCTCTATACCCCCTCTGACGACCTGACAATGATTTCTGTTGACGAATTATTGTTTTTCAGATGGAAATGGATGTTTTGCACCCTACTATGATGCGTGCCAAGCCATATTTGAACTTTGAAGTCATTTTGATAATGAAAAATCCCTCTATACCCCCTCTAACGACCCGTCAATGATTTCTGTTGACGAATTATTGTTATTCAGATGGAAATGGATATTCTGCAGCCCACCATGTTGCGTGCCAAGTCATATTTGATTTTGAGGTAATTTTGAAAATGAAAAATCCCTCTATACCCCCTCTGACGACCCGACAATGATTTCTTTTGACAAATTATTGTTATTGAGATGGAAATGAATATTCTGTACCCCACCATGATGCGTGCCAAGTCATATTTGATTTTTGAAGTCATTTTGAAAATGAGAAATCCCTGTATCCCCCCTCTAACGACCCGACAATGAATTCTGTTGACGAATTATTGTTATTCAGATGGAAATGGATATTCTGCACCCCATCAAGTTGCGTGCCGAGTCTTATTTGATTTTGAGGTAATTTTGAAAATGAAAAATCCCTCTATACCCCCTCTAACGAACCGACAATGATTTCTGTTAACGAATTATTGTTATTCAGATAGAAATGGATATTCTGTACCCCCCAATGATGCGTGCCAAGTCATATTTGATTTTTGAAGTCATTTTGAAAATGAAAAATCCCTCTATACCCCCTCTGAAGACCCGACAATGATTTCTGTTGATGAATTATTGTTATTCAGAATTAAATGGATATTCTGCACCCCACCAAGATGCATGCCAAGTCATATTAGATTTTTGAAGAAATATTGAAAAAGAAAAATCCCTGTATCTCCTCTCTAATGACCCGACAATGATTTCTGTTGACGAATTATTGTTATTCAGATGGAAATGGATATTCTGCACCTCACCAAAATGCGTGCCAAGTCATATTTGATTTAGAGGTAATTTTGAAAATGAAAAATCCCTCTATACACCCTCTAACGACCCGACAATGATTTCTGTTAACGAATTATTGTTATTCAGATGGAAATGGATATTCTACAGCCCACCATGATGCGTGCCATGTCATATTAGATTTTTGAAGAAATATTGAAAATGAAAAATCCCTCTATACCCCCTCCAACGACCCGTCAATGATTTCCATTGATGAATTATTGTTATTCAGATGGAAATGGATATTCTGCAGCCCACCATGATGCGTGCCAAGTCTTATTTGATTTTGAGGTAATTTTGAAAATGAGAAATCCCTCTATACCCCCTCTGACGACCCGACAATGATTTCTTTTGACAAATTATTGTAATTGAGATGGAAATGAATATTCTGTACCCCACCATGTTGCGTGCCAAGTCATATTTGATTTTGGGGTAATTTTGATAATGAGAAATCCCTCTATACCCCCTCTGACGACCCGACAATGATTTCTTCTGACAAATTATTGTTATTGAGATGAAAATGAATATTCTGTACCCCACCATGATGCGTGCCAGGTCATATTTGATTTTTGAAGTCATTTTAAAAATGAAAAATCCCTCTATACCCCCTCCGACGACCCGACAATGATTTCTGTTGACGAATTATTATTTTTCAGATGGAAATGGATGTTTTGCACCCTACTATGATGCGTGCCAAGCCTTATTTGAATTTTGAAGTCATTTTGATAATGAAAAATCCCTCTATACCCCCTCTAACGACCCGTCAATGATTTTGTATTGACGAATTATTGTTATTCAGATAGGAATGGATATTCTGCAGCCCACCATGATGCGTGCCAAGTCATATTTGATTTTGAGGTAATTTTGAAAATGAAAAATCCTTCTATACCCCCTCTGACGACCCGACAATGATTTCTTTTGACAAATCATTGTTATTGAGATGGAAATGAATATTCTGTACCCCACCATGTTGCGTGCCAAGTCATATTTGATTTTGGGGTAATTTTGATAATGAAAAATCCCTCTATACCCCCTCCGACGACCCGACAATGATTTCTGTTGACGAATTATTATTTTTCAGATGGAAATAGATGTTTTGCACCCTTTTATGATGCGTGCCAAGCCTAATTTGAATTTTGAAGTCATATTGATAATGAAAAATCCCTCTATACCCCCTCTAACGACCCGTCAATGATTTTGTATTGACGAATTATTGTTATTCAGATGGAAATGGATATTCTGCAGCCCACCATGATGCAATCCAAGTCATATTTGATTTTGAAGTAAATTTGAAAATGAAAAATCCCTCTATACCCCCTCTGACGACCCGACAATGATTTCTGTTGACGAAATATTGTTATTCAGATGAAAATGAATATTTTGCACCCTACTATTATGCGTGCCAAGCCTTGTTTGAATTTTGAAGTCATTTTGAAAATGAAAAATCCCTCTATACCCTCTCTGACGACCCGACAATGATTTCTGTTGATGAATTATTGTTATTCAGAAGGAAGTGGATATTCTTCACCCCACCATGATGCGTGCAAAGTCATATTAGATTTTTGAAGAAATATTGAAAAAGAAAAATCCCTGTATCCCCTCTCTAATGACCCGACAATGATTTCTGTTGACGAATTATTGTTATTCAGATGGAAATGGATATTCTGCACCCCAATAAGTTGCGTGCCAAGTCATATTTGATATAGAGGTAATTTTGTAAATGAAAAATCCCTCTATACTCCCTCTAACGACCCGACAATGATTTCTGTTAACGAATTATTGTTATTCAGATAGAAATGAATATTCTGCAGCCCACCATGATGCGTGCCAAGTCATATTAGATTTTTGAAGAAATATTGAAAATGAAAAATCCCTCCATACCCCCTATGACGACACGACAATGATTTATGTTGACGAATTATTGTTATTCAGATGGACATGGATACTTTGCACCCCACCATGATGCGTGCCTAGTCATATTTGATTTTGAGGTAATTTTGAAAATGAGAAATCCCTCTATACCCCCTCAGACGACCCGACAATGATTTCTGTTGACGAAATATTGTTATTCAGATGAAAATGAATATTTTGCACCCTACTATTATGCGTGCCAAGCCTTGTTTGAATTTTGAAGTAATTTTGATAATGAAAAACCCCTCTATACCCCCTCTAACGAGCCGTCAATGATTTCCATTGACGAATTATTGTTATTCAGATGGAAATAAATTTTCTGCAGCCCACCATGATGCGTGCCAAGTCATATTTGATTTTGAGGTAATTTTGAAAATGAAAAATCCCTCTATACCCCCTCTGACGACCCGACAATGATTTCTTCTGACAAATTATTGTTATTGAGATGGAAATGAATATTCTGTACCCCACCATGATGCGTGCCAAGTCATATTTGATTTTTGAAGTCATTTTGAAAATGAAAAATCCCTCTATACCCCCTCTGACGACCCGACAATGATTTCTGTTGACGAATTATTGTTTTTCAGATGGAAATGGATGTTTTGCAACCTACTATGATGCGTGCCAAGCATTATTTGAATTTTGAAGTCATTTTGATAATGAAAAATCCCTCTATACCCCCTCTAACGACCCGTCAATGATTTCCATTGACGTATTATTGTTTTTCAGATGGAAATGGATATTCTGCAGCCCACCATGATGCGTGCCAAGTCTTATTTGATTTTGAGGTAATTTTGAAAATGAGAAATCCCTCTATACCCCCTCTGACGACCCGACAATGATTTCTTTTGACAAATTATTGTTATTGAGATGGAAATGAATATTCTGTACCCCACCATGTTGCGAGCCAAGTCATATTTGATTTTGGGGTAATTTTGAAAATGAGAAATCCCTCTATACCCCCTCTGACGACCCGACAATGATTTCTTCTGACAAATTATTGTTATTGAGATGAAAATGAATATTCTGTACCCCACCATGATGCGTGCCAAGTCATATTTGATTTTTGAAGTCATTTTGAAAATGAAAAATCCCTCTATACCCCCTCTGACGACCCGACTATGATTTCTGTTGACGAATTATTGTTTTTCAGATGGAAATGGTTGTTTTGCACCCTACTATGATGCGTGCCAAGCCTTATTTGAATTTTGAAGTCATATTGATAATGAAAAATCCCTCTATACCCCCTCTAACGACCCGTCAATGATTTTGTATTGACGAATTATTGTTATTCAGATAGGAATGGATATTCTGCAGCCCACCATGATGCGTGCCAAGTCATATTAGATTTTGAGGTAATTTTGAAAATTAAAAATCCCTCTATACCCCCTCTGACGTCCCGACAATGATTTCTGTTGACAAATTATTGTTATCGAGATGGAAATGGATATTCTGTACCTCACCATGATGCGAGCCAAGTCATATTTGATTTTTGAAGTCATTTTGATAATGAAAAATCCCTCTATACCCCCTCTAACGACCCGTCAATGATTTCTGTTGACGAATTATTGTTATTCAGATGGAAATGGATATTCTGCACCCCACCATGATGCGTGCCAAGTCATATTTGATTTTTGAAGTCATTTTGAAATTGAAAATTCCCTCTATACCCCCTCTGACGACCTGACAATGATTTCTGTTGACGAATTATTGTTTTTCAGATGGAAATGGATGTTTTGCACCCTACTATGATGCGTGCCAAGCCATATTTGAACTTTGAAGTCATTTTGATAATGAAAAATCCCTCTATACCCCCTCTAACGACCCGTCAATGATTTCTGTTGACGAATTATTGTTATTCAGATGGAAATGGATATTCTGCAGCCCACCATGTTGCGTGCCAAGTCATATTTGATTTTGAGGTAATTTTGAAAATGAAAAATCCCTCTATACCCCCTCTGACGACCCGACAATGATTTCTTTTGACAAATTATTGTTATTGAGATGGAAATGAATATTCTGTACCCCACCATGATGCGTGCCAAGTCATATTTGATTTTTGAAGTCATTTTGAAAATGAGAAATCCCTGTATCCCCCCTCTAACGACCCGACAATGAATTCTGTTGACGAATTATTGTTATTCAGATGGAAATGGATATTCTGCACCCCATCAAGTTGCGTGCCGAGTCTTATTTGATTTTGAGGTAATTTTGAAAATGAAAAATCCCTCTATACCCCCTCTAACGAACCGACAATGATTTCTGTTAACGAATTATTGTTATTCAGATAGAAATGGATATTCTGTACCCCCCAATGATGCGTGCCAAGTCATATTTGATTTTTGAAGTCATTTTGAAAATGAAAAATCCCTCTATACCCCCTCTGACGACCCGACAATGATTTCTGTTGATGAATTATTGTTATTCAGAATTAAATGGATATTCTGCACCCCACCAAGATGCATGCCAAGTCATATTAGATTTTTGAAGAAATATTGAAAAAGAAAAATCCCTGTATCTCCTCTCTAATGACCCGACAATGATTTCTGTTGACGAATTATTGTTATTCAGATGGAAATGGATATTCTGCACCTCACCAAAATGCGTGCCAAGTCATATTTGATTTAGAGGTAATTTTGAAAATGAAAAATCCCTCTATACACCCTCTAACGACCCGACAATGATTTCTGTTAACGAATTATTGTTATTCAGATGGAAATGGATATTCTACAGCCCACCATGATGCGTGCCATGTCATATTAGATTTTTGAAGAAATATTGAAAATGAAAAATCCCTCTATACCCCCTCCAACGACCCGTCAATGATTTCCATTGATGAATTATTGTTATTCAGATGGAAATGGATATTCTGCAGCCCACCATGATGCGTGCCAAGTCTTATTTGATTTTGAGGTAATTTTGAAAATGAGAAATCCCTCTATACCCCCTCTGACGACCCGACAATGATTTCTTTTGACAAATTATTGTAATTGAGATGGAAATGAATATTCTGTACCCCACCATGTTGCGTGCCAAGTCATATTTGATTTTGGGGTAATTTTGATAATGAGAAATCCCTCTATACCCCCTCTGACGACCCGACAATGATTTCTTCTGACAAATTATTGTTATTGAGATGAAAATGAATATTCTGTACCCCACCATGATGCGTGCCAGGTCATATTTGATTTTTGAAGTCATTTTAAAAATGAAAAATCCCTCTATACCCCCTCCGACGACCCGACAATGATTTCTGTTGACGAATTATTATTTTTCAGATGGAAATGGATGTTTTGCACCCTACTATGATGCGTGCCAAGCCTTATTTGAATTTTGAAGTCATTTTGATAATGAAAAATCCCTCTATACCCCCTCTAACGACCCGTCAATGATTTTGTATTGACGAATTATTGTTATTCAGATAGGAATGGATATTCTGCAGCCCACCATGATGCGTGCCAAGTCATATTTGATTTTGAGGTAATTTTGAAAATGAAAAATCCTTCTATACCCCCTCTGACGACCCGACAATGATTTCTTTTGACAAATCATTGTTATTGAGATGGAAATGAATATTCTGTACCCCACCATGTTGCGTGCCAAGTCATATTTGATTTTGGGGTAATTTTGATAATGAAAAATCCCTCTATACCCCCTCCGACGACCCGACAATGATTTCTGTTGACGAATTATTATTTTTCAGATGGAAATAGATGTTTTGCACCCTTTTATGATGCGTGCCAAGCCTTATTTGAATTTTGAAGTCATATTGATAATGAAAAATCCCTCTATACCCCCTCTAACGACCCGTCAATGATTTTGTATTGACGAATTATTGTTATTCAGATGGAAATGGATATTCTGCAGCCCACCATGATGCAATCCAAGTCATATTTGATTTTGAAGTAAATTTGAAAATGAAAAATCCCTCTATACCCCCTCTGACGACCCGACAATGATTTCTGTTGACGAAATATTGTTATTCAGATGAAAATGAATATTTTGCACCCTACTATTATGCGTGCCAAGCCTTGTTTGAATTTTGAAGTCATTTTGAAAATGAAAAATCCCTCTATACCCTCTCTGACGACCCGACAATGATTTCTGTTGATGAATTATTGTTATTCAGAAGGAAGTGGATATTCTTCACCCCACCATGATGCGTGCAAAGTCATATTAGATTTTTGAAGAAATATTGAAAAAGAAAAATCCCTGTATCCCCTCTCTAATGACCCGACAATGATTTCTGTTGACGAATTATTGTTATTCAGATGGAAATGGATATTCTGCACCCCAATAAGTTGCGTGCCAAGTCATATTTGATATAGAGGTAATTTTGTAAATGAAAAATCCCTCTATACTCCCTCTAACGACCCGACAATGATTTCTGTTAACGAATTATTGTTATTCAGATAGAAATGAATATTCTGCAGCCCACCATGATGCGTGCCAAGTCATATTAGATTTTTGAAGAAATATTGAAAATGAAAAATCCCTCCATACCCCCTATGACGACACGACAATGATTTATGTTGACGAATTATTGTTATTCAGATGGACATGGATACTTTGCACCCCACCATGATGCGTGCCTAGTCATATTTGATTTTGAGGTAATTTTGAAAATGAGAAATCCCTCTATACCCCCTCAGACGACCCGACAATGATTTCTGTTGACGAAATATTGTTATTCAGATGAAAATGAATATTTTGCACCCTACTATTATGCGTGCCAAGCCTTGTTTGAATTTTGAAGTAATTTTGATAATGAAAAACCCCTCTATACCCCCTCTAACGAGCCGTCAATGATTTCCATTGACGAATTATTGTTATTCAGATGGAAATAAATTTTCTGCAGCCCACCATGATGCGTGCCAAGTCATATTTGATTTTGAGGTAATTTTGAAAATGAAAAATCCCTCTATACCCCCTCTGACGACCCGACAATGATTTCTTCTGACAAATTATTGTTATTGAGATGGAAATGAATATTCTGTACCCCACCATGATGCGTGCCAAGTCATATTTGATTTTTGAAGTCATTTTGAAAATGAAAAATCCCTCTATACCCCCTCTGACGACCCGACAATGATTTCTGTTGACGAATTATTGTTTTTCAGATGGAAATGGATGTTTTGCAACCTACTATGATGCGTGCCAAGCATTATTTGAATTTTGAAGTCATTTTGATAATGAAAAATCCCTCTATACCCCCTCTAACGACCCGTCAATGATTTCCATTGACGTATTATTGTTTTTCAGATGGAAATGGATATTCTGCAGCCCACCATGATGCGTGCCAAGTCTTATTTGATTTTGAGGTAATTTTGAAAATGAGAAATCCCTCTATACCCCCTCTGACGACCCGACAATGATTTCTTTTGACAAATTATTGTTATTGAGATGGAAATGAATATTCTGTACCCCACCATGTTGCGAGCCAAGTCATATTTGATTTTGGGGTAATTTTGAAAATGAGAAATCCCTCTATACCCCCTCTGACGACCCGACAATGATTTCTTCTGACAAATTATTGTTATTGAGATGAAAATGAATATTCTGTACCCCACCATGATGCGTGCCAAGTCATATTTGATTTTTGAAGTCATTTTGAAAATGAAAAATCCCTCTATACCCCCTCTGACGACCCGACTATGATTTCTGTTGACGAATTATTGTTTTTCAGATGGAAATGGTTGTTTTGCACCCTACTATGATGCGTGCCAAGCCTTATTTGAATTTTGAAGTCATATTGATAATGAAAAATCCCTCTATACCCCCTCTAACGACCCGTCAATGATTTTGTATTGACGAATTATTGTTATTCAGATAGGAATGGATATTCTGCAGCCCACCATGATGCGTGCCAAGTCATATTTGATTTTGAGGTAATTTTGAAAATGAAAAATCCTTCTATACCCCCTCTGACGACCCGACAATGATTTCTTTTGACAAATCATTGTTATTGAGATGGAAATGAATATTCTGTACCCCACCATGTTGCGTGCCAAGTCATATTTGATTTTGGGGTAATTTTGATAATGAAAAATCCCTCTATACCCCCTCTAACGACCCGTCAATGATTTCTGTTGACGAATTATTGTTATTCAGATGGAAATGGATATTCTGCAGCCCACCATGTTGCGTGCCAAGTCATATTTGATTTTGAGGTAATTTTGAAAATGAAAAATCCCTCTATACCCCCTCTGACGACCCGACAATGATTTCTTTTGACAAATTATTGTTATTGAGATGGAAATGAATATTCTGTACCCCACCATGATGCGTGCCAAGTCATATTTGATTTTTGAAGTCATTTTGAAAATGAGAAATCCCTGTATCCCCCCTCTAACGACCCGACAATGAATTCTGTTGACGAATTATTGTTATTCAGATGGAAATGGATATTCTGCACCCCATCAAGTTGCGTGCCGAGTCTTATTTGATTTTGAGGTAATTTTGAAAATGAAAAATCCCTCTATACCCCCTCTAACGAACCGACAATGATTTCTGTTAACGAATTATTGTTATTCAGATAGAAATGGATATTCTGTACCCCCCAATGATGCGTGCCAAGTCATATTTGATTTTTGAAGTCATTTTGAAAATGAAAAATCCCTCTATACCCCCTCTGACGACCCGACAATGATTTCTGTTGATGAATTATTGTTATTCAGAATTAAATGGATATTCTGCACCCCACCAAGATGCATGCCAAGTCATATTAGATTTTTGAAGAAATATTGAAAAAGAAAAATCCCTGTATCTCCTCTCTAATGACCCGACAATGATTTCTGTTGACGAATTATTGTTATTCAGATGGAAATGGATATTCTGCACCTCACCAAAATGCGTGCCAAGTCATATTTGATTTAGAGGTAATTTTGAAAATGAAAAATCCCTCTATACACCCTCTAACGACCCGACAATGATTTCTGTTAACGAATTATTGTTATTCAGATGGAAATGGATATTCTACAGCCCACCATGATGCGTGCCATGTCATATTAGATTTTTGAAGAAATATTGAAAATGAAAAATCCCTCTATACCCCCTCCAACGACCCGTCAATGATTTCCATTGATGAATTATTGTTATTCAGATGGAAATGGATATTCTGCAGCCCACCATGATGCGTGCCAAGTCTTATTTGATTTTGAGGTAATTTTGAAAATGAGAAATCCCTCTATACCCCCTCTGACGACCCGACAATGATTTCTTTTGACAAATTATTGTAATTGAGATGGAAATGAATATTCTGTACCCCACCATGTTGCGTGCCAAGTCATATTTGATTTTGGGGTAATTTTGATAATGAGAAATCCCTCTATACCCCCTCTGACGACCCGACAATGATTTCTTCTGACAAATTATTGTTATTGAGATGAAAATGAATATTCTGTACCCCACCATGATGCGTGCCAGGTCATATTTGATTTTTGAAGTCATTTTAAAAATGAAAAATCCCTCTATACCCCCTCCGACGACCCGACAATGATTTCTGTTGACGAATTATTATTTTTCAGATGGAAATGGAAGTTTTGCACCCTACTATGATGCGTGCCAAGCCTTATTTGAATTTTGAAGTCATTTTGATAATGAAAAATCCCTCTATACCCCCTCTAACGACCCGTCAATGATTTTGTATTGACGAATTATTGTTATTCAGATAGGAATGGATATTCTGCAGCCCACCATGATGCGTGCCAAGTCATATTTGATTTTGAGGTAATTTTGAAAATGAAAAATCCTTCTATACCCCCTCTGACGACCCGACAATGATTTCTTTTGACAAATCATTGTTATTGAGATGGAAATGAATATTCTGTACCCCACCATGTTGCGTGCCAAGTCATATTTGATTTTGGGGTAATTTTGATAATGAAAAATCCCTCTATACCCCCTCCGACGACCCGACAATGATTTCTGTTGACGAATTATTATTTTTCAGATGGAAATAGATGTTTTGCACCCTTTTATGATGCGTGCCAAGCCTTATTTGAATTTTGAAGTCATATTGATAATGAAAAATCCCTCTATACCCCCTCTAACGACCCGTCAATGATTTTGTATTGACGAATTATTGTTATTCTGATGGAAATGGATATTCTGCAGCCCACCATGATGCAATCCAAGTCATATTTGATTTTGAAGTAAATTTGAAAATGAAAAATCCCTCTATACCCCCTCTGACGACCCGACAATGATTTCTGTTGACGAAATATTGTTATTCAGATGAAAATGAATATTTTGCACCCTACTATTATGCGTGCCAAGCCTTGTTTGAATTTTGAAGTCATTTTGAAAATGAAAAATCCCTCTATACCCTCTCTGACGACCCGACAATGATTTCTGTTGATGAATTATTGTTATTCAGAAGGAAGTGGATATTCTTCACCCCACCACGATGCGTGCAAAGTCATATTAGATTTTTGAAGAAATATTGAAAAAGAAAAATCCCTGTATCCCCTCTCTAATGACCCGACAATGATTTCTGTTGACGAATTATTGTTATTCAGATGGAAATGGATATTCTGCACCCCAATAAGTTGCGTGCCAAGTCATATTTGATATAGAGGTAATTTTGTAAATGAAAAATCCCTCTATACTCCCTCTAACGACCCGACAATGATTTCTGTTAACGAATTATTGTTATTCAGATAGAAATGAATATTCTGCAGCCCACCATGATGCGTGCCAAGTCATATTAGATTTTTGAAGAAATATTGAAAATGAAAAATCCCTCCATACCCCCTATGACGACACGACAATGATTTATGTTGACGAATTATTGTTATTCAGATGGACATGGATACTTTGCACCCCACCATGATGCGTGCCTAGTCATATTTGATTTTGAGGTAATTTTGAAAATGAGAAATCCCTCTATACCCCCTCAGACGACCCGACAATGATTTCTGTTGACGAAATATTGTTATTCAGATGAAAATGAATATTTTGCACCCTACTATTATGCGTGCCAAGCCTTGTTTGAATTTTGAAGTAATTTTGATAATGAAAAATCCCTCTATACCCCCTCTAACGAGCCGTCAATGATTTCCATTGACGAATTATTGTTATTCAGATGGAAATAAATTTTCTGCAGCCCACCATGATGCGTGCCAAGTCATATTTAATTTTGAGGTAATTTTGAAAATGAAAAATCCCTCTATACCCCCTCTGACGACCCGACAATGATTTCTTCTGACAAATTATTGTTATTGAGATGAAAATGAATATTCTGTACCCCACCATGATGCGTGCCAAGTCATATTTGATTTTTGAAGTCATTTTGAAAATGAAAAATCCCTCTATACCCCCTCTGACGACCCGACAATGATTTCTGTTGACGAATTATTGTTTTTCAGATGGAAATGGATGTTTTGCAACCTACTATGATGCGTGCCAAGCCTTATTTGAATTTTGAAGTCATTTTGATAATGAAAAATCCCTCTATACCCCCTCTAACGACCCGTCAATGATTTCCATTGACGTATTATTGTTTTTCAGATGGAAATGGATATTCTGCAGCCCACCATGATGCGTGCCAAGTCTTATTTGATTTTGAGGTAATTTTGAAAATGAGAAATCCCTCTATACCCCCTCTGACGACCCGACAATGATTTCTTTTGACAAATTATTGTTATTAAGATGGAAATGAATATTCTGTACCCCACCATGTTGCGAGCCAAGTCATATTTGATTTTGGGGTAATTTTGAAAATGAGAAATCCCTCTATACCCCCTCTGACGACCCGACAATGATTTCTTCTGACAAATTATTGTTATTGAGATGAAAATGAATATTCTGTACCCCACCATGATGCGTGCCAAGTCATATTTGATTTTTGAAGTCATTTTGAAAATGAAAAATCCCTCTATACCCCCTCTGACGACCCGACTATGATTTCTGTTGACGAATTATTGTTTTTCAGATGGAAATGGTTGTTTTGCACCCTACTATGATGCGTGCCAAGCCTTATTTGAATTTTGAATTCATATTGATAATGAAAAATCCCTCTATACCCCCTCTAACGACCCGTCAATGATTTTGTATTGACGAATTATTGTTATTCAGATAGGAATGGATATTCTGCAGCCCACCATGATGCGTGCCAAGTCATATTTGATTTTGAGGTAATTTTGAAAATGAAAAATCCCTCTATACCCCCTCTGACGACCCGACTATGATTTCTGTTGACGAATTATTGTTTTTCAGATGGAAATGGTTGTTTTGCACCCTACTATGATGCGTGCCAAGCCTTATTTGAATTTTGAAGTCATTTTGATAATGAAAAATCCCTCTATACCCCCTCTAACGACCCGTCAATGATTTTGTATTGACGAAGTATTGTTATTCAGATAGGAATGGATATTCTGCAGCCCACCATGATGCGTGCCAAGTCATATTTGATTTTGAGGTAATTTTGATAATGAAAAATCCCTCTATACCCCCTCTAACGACCCGTCAATGATTTCCATTGACGTATTATTGTTTTTCAGATGGAAATGGATATTCTGCAGCCCACCATGATGCGTGCCAAGTCTTATTTGATTTTGAGGTAATTTTGAAAATGAAAAATCCCTCCATACCCCCTATGACGACACGACAATGATTTATGTTGACGAATTATTGTTATTCAGATGGACATGGATACTTTGCACCCCACCATGATGCGTGCCTAGTCATATTTGATTTTGAGGTAATTTTGAAAATGAAAAATCCCTCTATACCCCCTCTGACGACCCGACAATGATTTCTGTTGACGAAATATTGTTATTCAGATGAAAATGAATATTTTGCACCCTACTATTATGCGTGCCAAGCCTTGTTTGAATTTTGAAGTCATTTTGATAATGAAAAATCCCTCTATACCCCCTCTAACGAGCCGTCAATGATTTCCATTGACGAATGACTGTTATTGAGATGGAAATAAATTGTCTGCAGCCCACCATGATGCGTGCCAAGTCATATTTGATTTTGAGGTAATTTTGAAAATGAAAAATCCCTCTATACCCCCTCTGACGACCCGACAATGATTTCTTTTGACGAATTATTGTTTTTCAGATGGAAATGGATGTTTTGCAACCTACTATGATGCGTGCCAAGCCTTATTTGAATTTTGAAGTCATTTTGATAATGAAAAATCCCTCTATACCCTCTCTAACGACCCGTCAATGATTTCCATTGATGAATTATTGTTATTCAGATGGAAATGGATATTCTGCAGCCCACCATGATGCGTGCCAAGTCTTATTTGATTTTGAGGTAATTTTGAAAATGAGAAATCCCTCTATACCCCCTCTGACGACCCGACAATGATTTCTTTTGACAAATTATTGTTATTGAGATGGAAATGAATATTCTGTACCCCACCATGTTGCGTGCAAAGTCTTATTTGATTTTGGGGTAATTTTGATAATGAGAAATCCCTCTATACCCCCTCTGACGACCCGACAATGATTTCTTCTGACAAATTATTGTTATTGAGATGAAAATGAATATTCTGTACCCCACCATGATGCGTGCCTAGTCATATTTGATTTTGAGGTAATTTTGAAAATGAAAAATCCCTCTATACCCCCTCTGACGACCCGACAATGATTTCTGTTGACGAATTATTGTTTTTCAGATGGAAATGGATGTTTTGCACCCTACTATGATGCGTGCCAAGCCTTATTTGAATTTTGAAGTCATTTTGATAATGAAAAATCCCTCTATACCCACTCTAACGACCCGTCAATGATTTTGTATTGACGAATTATTGTTATTCAGATGGAAATGGATATTCTGCAGCCCACCATGATGCGTGCCAAGTCATATTTGATTTTGAGGTAATTTTGAAAATGAAAAATCTCTCTATACCCCCTCTGACGACCCGACAATGATTTCTTTTGACAAATCATTGTTATTGAGATGGAAATGAATATTCTGTACCCCACCATGTTGCGTGCCAAGTCATATTTGATTTTGGGGTAATTTTGATAATGAAAAATCCCTCTATACCCCCTCTAACGACCTGTCAATGATTTCCATTGACGAATTATTGTTATTCAGATGGAAATGGATATTCTGCAGCCCACCATGATGCGTGCCAAGTCATATTTGATTTTGAGGTAATTTTGAAAATGAAAAATCCCTCTATACCCCCTCTGACGACCCGACAAAGATTTCTTTTGACAAATTATTGTTATTGAGATGGAAATGAATATTCTGTACCCCACCATGATGCGTGCCAAGTCATATTTGATTTTTGAAGTCATTTTGAAAATGAAAAATCCCTCTATACCCCCTCTGACGACCCGACAATGATTTCTGTTGACGAATTATTGTTTTTCAGATGGAAATGGATGTTTTGCACCCTACTATGATGCGTGCCAAGCCTTATTTGAATTTTGAAGTCATTTTGATAATGAAAAATCCCTCTATACCCACTCTAACGACCCGTCAATGAATTTGTATTGACGAATTATTGTTATTCAGATGGAAATGGATATTCTGCAGCCCACCATGATGCGTGCCAAGTCATATTTGATTTTGAGGTAATTTTGAAAATGAAATATCCCTCTATACCCCCTCTGACGACACGACAATGATTTATCTTAAGGAATTATTGTTATTCAGATGGGAATGGATATTCTGCACCCCACCATGATGCGTGCCAAGTCATTTTTGATTTTTGAAGTCATTTTGAAAATGAAAAATCCCTCTATTCCCTCTCTGACGACCCGACAATGATTTCTGTTGACGAATTATTGTTATTTAGATGAAATTGCATGTTTTGCACCCCACTATGATGCGTGCCAAGTCATATTTGATTTTTGAAGTCATTTTGATAATGAAAAATCCCTTTATTCCCTCTCTGACGACCCGACAATGATTTCTGTAGACAATTCATTTTTATAGAGATGGAAATGGATATTCTGTACTCCACCATGATGCGTGCCAAGTCATATTTGATTTTTGAAGTCATTTTGAAAATGAAAAATCCCTCTCTACCCCCTCTAACGACCCGTCAATGATTTCTGTTTACGAATTATTGTTATTCAGATGGAAATAGATATTCTGCACCCCACCATGATGCGTGCCAGTTCATATTTGATTTTTGAAGTCATTTTGAAAATGAAAAATCCCTCTATTCCCTCTCTGACGACCCGACAATGATTTCTGTTGACGAATTATTGTTATTTGGATGGAAATGCATGTTTTGCACCCCACTATGATGCGTGCCAAGTCATATTTGATTTATGAAGTCATTTTGGTAATGAAAAATCCCTCTATACCCCCTCTGACGACCCGAAAATGATTTCTGTTGACGAATTATTGTTATTTAGATGAAAATGGATATTATGCACTCCACTATGATACGTGCCAAGTCATATTTAATTTTTGAAGTAATTTTGAAAATGAAAAATCCCTCTATGCCCCCTCTAACGACCCGTCAATGACTTCTGTTGACGAATTATTGTTATTCAGATGGAATTGGATATTCTGCACCCCACCATGATGCGTGCCAAGTCATATTTGATTTTGATGTAATTTTGAAAATGAAAAATCCCTCTATACCCCGTCTGACGACCCGTCAATGATTTCTGTAGACTAATTATTGATATTCAGATGGAAATGGATATTCTGCACCCCACCATGATGCGTGCCAAGTCATATTAGATTTTGAGGTAATTTTGAAAATGATAAATCCCTCTATAATCCCTCTGACGACCCGACAATGATTTCTTTTGACAAATTATTGTTATTGAGATGGAAATGAATATTCTGTACCCCACCATGTTGCGAGCCAAGTCATATTTGATTTTGGGGTAATTTTGATAATGAGAAATCCCTCTATACCCCCTCTGACGACCCGACAATGATTTCTTCTGACAAATTATTGTTATTGAGATGGAAATGAATATTCTGTACCCCACCATGATGCGTGCCTAGACATATTTGAATTTTGAAGTCATTTTGAAATTGAAAATTCCCTCTATACCCCCTCTGACGACCTGACAATGATTTCTGTAGACGAATTATTGTTTTTCAGATGGAAATGGATGTTTTGCACCCTACTTTGATGCGTGCCAAGCCATATTTGTATTTTGAAGTCATTTTGATAATGAAAAATCCCTCTATACCCCCTCTAACGACCCGTCAATGATTTCTGTTGACAAATTATTGTTATTCAGATGGAAATGGATATTCTGCAGCCCACCATGTTGCGTGCCAAGTCATATTTGATGTTGAGGTAATTTTGAAAATGAAAAATCCCTCTATACCCCCTCTGACGACCCTACAATGATTTCTTTTGACAAATTATTGTTATTGAGATGGAAATGAATATTCTGTATCCCACCATGATGCGTGCCTAGACATATTTGATTTTTGAAGTCATTTTGAAAATGAAAAATCACTCTATACCCCCTCTGACGACCCGACAATGATTTCTGTTGACGAATTATTGTTATTCAGATGAAAATGGATATTCTGCACCCTACCATGATGCGTGCCAAGTCATATTAGATTTTGAGGTAATTTTGAAAATTAAAAATCCCTCTATACCCCCTCTGACGTCCCGACAATGATTTCTGTTGACAAATTATTGTTATCGAGATGGAAATGGATATTCTGTACCTCACCATGATGCGAGCCAAGTCATATTTGATTTTTGAAGTCATTTTGATAATGAAAAATCCCTCTATACCCCCTCTAACGACCCGTCAATGATTTCTGTTGACGAATTATTGTTATTCAGATGGAAATGGATATTCTGCACCCCACCATGATGCGTGCCAAGTCATATTTGATTTTTGAAGTCATTTTGAAATTGAAAATTCCCTCTATACCCCCTCTGACGACCTGACAATGATTTCTGTTGACGAATTATTGTTTTTCAGATGGAAATGGATGTTTTGCACCCTACTATGATGCGTGCCAAGCCATATTTGAATTTTGAAGTCATTTTGACAATGAAAAATCCCTCTATACCCCCTCTAACGACCCGTCAATGATTTCTGTTGACGAATTATTGTTATTCAGATGGAAATGGATATTCTGCAGCCCACCATGTTGCGTGCCAAGTCATATTTGATTTTGAGGTAATTTTGAAAATGAAAAATCCCTCTATACCCCCTCTGACGACCCGACAATGATTTCTTTTGACAAATTATTGTTATTGAGATGGAAATTAATATTCTGTACCCCACCATGATGCGTGCCAAGTCATATTTGATTTTTGAAGTCATTTTGAAAATGAGAAATCCCTGTATCCCCCCTCTAACGACCCGACAATGAATTCTGTTGACGAATTATTGTTATTCAGATGGAAATGGATATTCTGCACCCCATCAAGTTGCGTGCCGAGTCTTATTTGATTTTGAGGTAATTTTGAAAATGAAAAATCCCTCTATACCCCCTCTAACGACCCGACAATGATTTCTGTTAACGAATTATTGTTATTCAGATAGAAATGGATATTCTGTACCCCCCCATGATGCGTGCCAAGTCATATTTGATTTTTGAAGTCATTTTGAAAATGAAAAATCCCTCTATACCCCCTCTGACGACCCGACAATGATTTCTGTTGATGAATTATTGTTATTCAGAAGGAAATGGATATTCTGCACCCCACCAAGATGCGTGCCAAGTCATATTAGATTTTTGAAGAAATATTGAAAAAGAAAAATCCCTGTATCTCCTCTCTAATGACCCGACAATGATTTCTGTTGACGAATTATTGTTATTCAGATGGAAATGGATATTCTGCACCTCACCAAAATGCGTGCCAAGTCATATTTGATTTAGAGGTAATTTTGAAAATGAAAAATCCCTCTATACACCCTCTAACGACCCGACAATGATTTCTGTTAACGAATTATTGTTAATCAGATGGAAATGGATATTCTACAGCCCACCATGATGCGTGCCATGTCATATTAGATTTTTGAAGAAATATTGAAAATGAAAAATCCCTCCATACCCCCTATGACGACACGACAATTATTTATGTTGACGAATTATTGTTATCTAGATGGACATGGATACTTTGCACCCCACCATGATGCGTGCCTAGTCATATTTGATTTTGAGGTAATTTTGAAAATGAAAAATCCCTCTATACCCCCTCTGACGACCCGACAATGATTTCTGTTGACGAATTATTGTTTTTCAGATGGAAATGGATGTTTTGCAACCTACTATGATGCGTGCCAAGCCTTATTTGAATTTTGAAGTCATTTTGATAATAAAAAATCCCTCTATACCCCCTCTAACGACCCGTCAATGATTTCCATTGACGAATTATTGTTATTCAGATGGAAATGGATATTCTGCAGCCCACCATGATGCGTGCCAAGTCTTATTTGATTTTGAGGTAATTTTGAAAATGAGAAATCCCTCTATACCCCCTCTGACGACCCGACAATGATTTCTTTTGACAAATTATTGTTATTGAGATGGAAATGAATATTTTGTACCCCTCCATGTTGCGTGCCAAGTCATATTTGATTTTGGGGTAATTTTGATAATGAGAAATCCCTCTATACCCCCTCTGACGACCCGACAATGATTTCTTCTGACAAATTATTGTTATTGAGATGAAAATGAATATTTTGTACCCCACCATGATGCGTGCCAAGTCATATTTGATTTTTGAAGTCATTTTGAAAATGAAAAATCCCTCTATACCCCCTCTGACGACCCGACAATGATTTCTTTTGACAAATCATTGTTATTGAGATGGAAATGAATATTCTGTACCCCACCATGTTGTGTGCCAAGTCATATTTGATTTTGGGGTAATTTTGATAATGAAAAATCCCTCTATACCCCCTCTAACGACCTGTCAATGATTTCCATTGACGAATTATTGTTACTCAGATAGAAATGGATATTCTGCAGCCCACCATGATGCGTGCCAAGTCATATTTGATTTTGAGGTAATTTTGAAAATGAAAAATCCCTCTATACCCCCTCTGACGACCCGACAATGATTTCTTTTGACAAATTATTGTTGTTGAGATGGAAATGAATATTCTGTACCCCACCATGATGCGTGCCAAGTCATATTTGATTTTGGGGTAATTTTGATAATGAAAAATCCCTCTATACCCCCTCTAACGACCTGTCAATGATTTCCATTGACGAATTACTGTTATTCAGATGGAAATGGATATTCTGCAGCCCACCATGATGCGTGCCAAGTCATATTTGATTTTGAGGTAATTTTGAAAATGAGAAATCCCTCTATACCCCCTCTGACGACCCGACAATGATTTCTTTTGACAAATTATTGTTATTGAGATGGAAAAGAATATTGTGTACCCCACCATGTTGCGTGCCAAGTCATATTTGATTTTGGGGGAATTTTGAAAATGAAATATCCCTCTATACCCCCTCTGACGACACGACAATGATTTATCTTAAGGAATTATTGTTATTCAGATGGGAATGGATATTCTGCACCCCACCATGATGCGTGCCAAGTCATTTTTGATTTTTGAAGTCATTTTGAAAATGAAAATCCCTCTATTCCCTCTCTGACGACCCGACAGTGATTTCTGTTTACGAATTATTGTTATTCAGATGGAAATAGATATTCTGCACCCCACCATGATGCGTGCCAAGTCATATTTGAATTTTGAAGTCTTTTTGAAAATGAAAAATCCCTCTATACCCCCTCTGACGACCCGACAATGATTTCTGTTGACGAATTATTGTATTTCAGATGGAAATGGATGTTTTGCAACCTACTATGATGCGTGCCAAGCCTTATTTGAATTTTGAAGTCATTTTGATAATGAAAAATCCCTCTATACCCCCTCCAACGACCCGTCAATGATTTCCATTAATGAATTATCGTTATTCAGATGGAAATGGATATTCTGCAGCCCACCATGATGCGTGCCAAGTCTTATTTGATTTTGAGGTAATTTTGAAAATGAGAAATCCCTCTATACCCCCTCTGACGACCCGACAATGATTTCTTTTGACAAATTATTGTAATTGAGATGGAAATGAATATTCTGTACCCCACCATGTTGCGTGCCAAGTCATATTTGATTTTGGGGTAATTTTGATAATGAGAAATCCCTCTATACCCCCTCTGACGACCCGACAATGATTTCTTCTGACAAATTATTGTTATTGAGATGAAAATGAATATTCTGTACCCACCATGATGCGTGCCAGGTCATATTTGATTTTTGAAGTCATTTTAAAAATGAAAAATCCCTCTATACCCCCTCAGACGACCCGACAATGATTTCTGTTGACGAATTATTATTTTTCAGATGGAAATGGATGTTTTGCACCCTACTATGATGCGTGCCAAGCCTTATTTGAATTTTGAAGTCATTTTGATAATGAAAAATCCCTCTATACCCCCTCTAACGAACCGTCAATGATTTTGTATTGACGAATTATTGTTATTCAGATAGGAATGGATATTCTGCAGCCCACCATGATGCGTGCCAAGTCATATTTGATTTTGAGGTAATTTTGAAAATGAAAAATCCCTCTATACCCCCTCTGACGACCCGACAATGATTTCTTTTGACAAATCATTGTTATTGAGATGGAAATGAATATTCTGTACCCCACCATGTTGCGTGCCAAGTCATATTTGATTTTGGGGTAATTTTGATAATGAAAAATCCCTCTATACCCCCTCCGACGACCCGACAATGATTTCTGTTGACGAATTATTATTTTTCAGATGGAAATGGATGTTTTGCACCCTACTATGATGCGTGCCAAGCCTTATTTGAATTTTGAAGTCATATTGATAATGAAAAATCCCTCTATACCCCCTCTAACGACCCGTCAATGATTTTGTATTGACGAATTATTGTTATTCAGATGGAAATGGATATTCTGCAGCCCACCATGATGCGTGCCAAGTCATATTTGATTTTGAAGTAAATTTGAAAATGAAAAATCCCTCTATACCCCCTCTGACGACCCGACAATGATTTCTGTTGATGAATTATTGTTATTCAGAAGGAAGTGGATATTCTTCACCCCACCACGATGCGTGCAAAGTCATATTAGATTTTTGAAGAAATATTGAAAAAGAAAAATCCCTGTATCCCCTCTCTAATGACCCGACAATGATTTCTGTTGACGAATTATTGTTATTCAGATGGAAATGGATATTCTGCACCCCAATAAGTTGCGTGCCAAGTCATATTTGATATAGAGGTAATTTTGAAAAAGAAAAATCCCTCTATACTCCCTCTAACGACCCGACAATGATTTCTGTTAACGAATTATTATTATTCAGATAGAAATGAATATTCTGCAGCCCACCATGATGCGTGCCAAGTCATATTAGATTTTTGAAGAAATATTGAAAATGAAAAATCCCTCCATACCCCCTATGACGACACGACAATGATTTATGTTGACGAATTATTGTTATTCAGATGGACATGGATACTTTGCACCCCACCATGATGCGTGCCTAGTCATATTTGATTTTGAGGTAATTTTGAAAATGAAAAATCCCTCTATACCCCCTCAGACGACCCGACAATGATTTCTGTTGACGAAATATTGTTATTCAGATGAAAATGAATATTTTGCACCCTACTATTATGCGTGCCAAGCCTTGTTAGAATTTTGAAGTAATTTTGATAATGAAAAATCCCTCTATACCCCCTCTAACGAGCCGTCAATGACTTCCATTGACGAATTATTGTTATTCAGATGGAAATAAATTTTCTGCAGCCCACCATGATGCGTGCCAAGTCATATTTGATTTTGAGGTAATTTTGAAAATGAAAAATCCCTCTATACCCCCTCTGACGACCCGACAATGATTTCTTCTGACAAATTATTGTTATTGAGATGGAAATGAATATTCTGTACCCCACCATGATGCGTGCCAAGTCATATTTGATTTTTGAAGTCATTTTGAAAATGAAAAATCCCTCTATACCCCCTCTGACGACCCGACAATGATTTCTGTTGACGAATTATTGTTTTTCAGATGGAAATGGATGTTTTGCAACCTACTATGATGCGTGCCAAGCCTTATTTGAATTTTGAAGTCATTTTGATAATGAAAAATCCCTCTATACCCCCTCTAACGACCCGTCAATGATTTCCATTGACGTATTATTGTTTTTCAGATGGAAATGGATATTCTGCAGCCCACCATGATGCGTGCCAAGTCTTATTTGATTTTGAGGTAATTTTGAAAATGAGAAATCCCTCTATACCCCCTCTGACGACCCGACAATGATTTCTTTTGACAAATTATTGTTATTGAGATGGAAATGAATATTCTGTACCCCACCATGTTGCGAGCCAAGTCATATTTGATTTTGGGGTAATTTTGAAAATGAGAAATCCCTCTATACCCCCTCTGACGACCCGACAATGATTTCTTCTGACAAATTATTGTTATTGAGATGAAAATGAATATTCTGTACCCCACCATGATGCGTGCCAAGTCATATTTGATTTTTGAAGTCATTTTGAAAATGAAAAATCCCTCTATACCCCCTCTGACGACCCGACTATGATTTCTGTTGACGAATTATTGTTTTTCAGATGGAAATGGTTGTTTTTCACCCTACTATGATGCGTGCCAAGCCTTATTTGAATTTTGAAGTCATATTGATAATGAAAAATCCCTCTATACCCCCTCTAACGACCCGTCAATGATTTTGTATTGACGAATTATTGTTATTCAGATGGAAATGGATATTCTGCAGCCCACCATGATGCGTGCCAAGTCATATTTGATTTTGAGGTAATTTTGAAAATGAAAAATCCCTCCATACCCCCTATGACGACACGACAATGATTTATGTTGACGAATTATTGTTATTCAGATGGACATGGATACTTTGCACCCCACCATGATGCGTGCCTAGTCATATTTGATTTTGAGGTAATTTTGAAAATGAAAAATCCCTCTATACCCCCTCTGACGACCCGACAATGATTTCTGTTGACGAAATATTGTTATTCAGATGAAAATGAATATTTTGCACCCTACTATTATGCGTGCCAAGCCTTGTTTGAATTTTGAAGTCATTTTGATAATGAAAAATCCCTCTATACCCCCTCTAACGAGCCGTCAATGATTACCATTGACGAATTATTGTTATTCAGATGGAAATAAATTTTCTGCAGCCCACCATGATGCGTGCCAAGTCATATTTGATTTTGAGGTAATTTTGAAAATGAAAAATCCCTCTATACCCCCTCTGACGACCCGACAATGATTTCTGTTGACGAATTATTGTTTTTCAGATGGAAATGGATGTTTTGCAACCTACTATGATGCGTGCCAAGCCTTATTTGAATTTTGAAGTCATTTTGATAATGAAAAATCCCTCTATACCCCCTCTAACGACCCGTCAATGATTTCCATTGACGAATTATTGTTATTCAGATGGAAATGGATATTCTGCAGCCCACCATGATGCGTGCCAAGTCTTATTTGATTTTGAGGTAATTTTGAAAATGAGAAATCCCTCTATACCCCCTCTGACGACCCGACAATGATTTCTTTTGACAAATTATTGTTATTGAGATGGAAATGAATATTCTGTACCCCACCATGTTGCGAGCCAAGTCATATTTGATTTTGGGGTAATTTTGATAATGAGAAATCCCTCTATACCCCCTCTGACGACCCGACAATGATTTCTTCTGACAAATTATTGTTATTGAGATGAAAATGAATATTCTGTACCCCACCATGATGCGTGCCAAGTCATATTTGATTTTTGAAGTCATTTTGAAAATGAAAAATCCCTCTATACCCCCTCTGACGACCCGACTATGATTTCTGTTGACGAATTATTGTTTTTCAGATGGAAATGGATGTTTTGCACCCTACTATGATGCGTGCCAAGCCTTATTTGAAATTTGAAGTCATATTGATAATGAAAAATCCCTCTATACCCCCTCTAACGACCCGTCAATGATTTTGTATTGACGAATTATTGTTATTCAGATGGAAATGGATATTCTGCACCCTACCATGATGCGTGCCAAGTCATATTAGATTTTGAGGTAATTTTGAAAATTAAAAATCCCTCTATACCCCCTCTGACGTCCCGACAACGATTTCTGTTGACAAATTATTGTTATCGAGATGGAAATGGATATTCTGTACCTCACCATGATGCGAGCCAAGTCATATTAGATTTTGAGGTAATTTTGAAAATGAAAAATCCCTCTATAATCCCTCTGACGACCCGACAATGATTTCTTTTTACAAATTATTGTTATTGAGATGGAAATGAATATTCTGTACCCCACCATGATGCGTGCCAAGTCATATTTGATTTTTGAAGTCATTTTGAAAATGAGAAATCCCTCTATACCCCCTCTGACGACCCGACAATGATTTCTGTTGACGAAATTTTGTTATTCAGATGAAAATGAATATTTTGCACCCTACTATTATGCGTGCCAAGCCTTGTTTGAATTTTGAAGTCATTTTGATAATGAAAAATCCCTCTATACCCCCTCTAACGAGCCGTCAATGATTTCCATTGACGAATTATTGTTATTCAGATGGAAATAAATTTTCTGCAGCCCACCATGATGCGTGCCAAGTCATATTTGATTTTGAGGTAATTTTGAAAATGAAAAATCCCTCTATACCCCCTCTGACGACCCGACAATGATTTCTGTTGACGAATTATTGTTTTTCAGATGGAAATGGATGTTTTGCAACCTACTATGATGCGTGCCAAGCCTTATTTGAATTTTGAAGTCATTTTGATAATGAAAAATCCCTCTATACCCCCTCTAACGACCCGTCAATGATTTCCATTGACGAATTATTGTTATTCAGATGGAAATGGATATTCTGCAGCCCACCATGATGCGTGCCAAGTCTTATTTGATTTTGAGGTAATTTTGAAAATGAGAAATCCCTCTATACCCCCTCTGACCACCCGACAATGATTTCTTTTGACAAATTATTGTTATTGAGATGGAAATGAATATTCTGTACCCCACCATGTTGCGAGCCAAGTCATATTTGATTTTGGGGTAATTATGATAATGAGAAATCCCTCTATACCCCCTCTGACGACCCGACAATGATTTCTTCTGACAAATTATTGTTATTGAGATGAAAATGAATATTCTGTACCCCACCATGATGCGTGCCAAGTCATATTTGATTTTTGAAGTCATTTTGAAAATGAAAAATCCCTCTATACCCCCTCTGACGACCCGACTATGATTTCTGTTGACGAATTATTGTTTTTCAGATGGAAATGGATGTTTTGCACCCTACTATGATGCGTGCCAAGCCTTATTTGAAATTTGAAGTCATATTGATAATGAAAAATCCCTCTATACCTCCTCTAACGACCCGTCAATGATTTTGTATTGACGAATTATTGTTATTCAGATGGAAATGGATATTCTGCACCCTACCATGATGCGTGCCAAGTCATATTAGATTTTGAGGTAATTTTGAAAATTAAAAATCCCTCTATACCCCCTCTGACGTCCCGACAATGATTTCTGTTGACAAATTATTGTTATCGAGATGGAAATGGATATTCTGTACCTCACCATGATGCGAGCCAAGTCATATTAGATTTTGAGGTAATTTTGAAAATGAAAAATCCCTCTATAATCCCTCTGACGACCCGACAATGATTTCTGTTGACAAACTAATGTTATTCAGATAGAAATGGAGATTCTGCACCCCACCATGATGCGTGCCAAGTCTTATTTGATTTTGAGGTAATTTTGAAAATGAAAAATCCCTCTATACCCCCTCTGACGACCCTACAATGATTTCTTTTGACAAATTATTGTTATTGAGATGGAAATGAATATTCTGTATCCCACCATGATGCGTGCCTAGACATATTTGAATTTTGAAGTCATTTTGAAATTGAAAATTCCCTCTATACCCCCTCTGACGACCTGACAATGATTTCTGTAGACGAATTATTGTTTTTCAGATGGAAATGGATGTTTTGCACCCTACTTTGATGCGTGCCAAGCCATATTTGTATTTTGAAGTCATTTTGATAATGAAAAATCCCTCTATACCCCCTCTAACGACCAGTCAATGATTTCTGTTGACGAATTATTGTTATTCAGATGGAAATGGATATTCTGCAGCCCACCATGTTGCGTGCCAAGTCATATTTGATGTTGAGGTAATTTTGAAAATGAAAAATCCCTCTATACCCCCTCTGACGACCCTACAATGATTTCTTTTGACAAATTATTGTTATTGAGATGGAAATGAATATTCTGTATCCCACCATGATGCGTGCCTAGACATATTTGATTTTTGAAGTCATTTTGAAAATGAAAAATCACTCTATACCCCCTCTGACGACCCGACAATGATTTCTGTTGACGAATTATTGTTATTCAGATGAAAATGGATATTCTGCACCCTACCATGATGCGTGCCAAGTCATATTAGATTTTGAGGTAATTTTGAAAATTAAAAATCCCTCTATACCCCCTCTGACGTCCCGACAATGATTTCTGTTGACAAATTATTGTTATCGAGATGGAAATGGATATTCTGTACCTCACCATGATGCGAGCCAAGTCATATTTGATTTTTGAAGTCATTTTGATAATGAAAAATCCCTCTATACCCCCTCTAACGACCCGTCAATGATTTCTGTTGACGAATTATTGTTATTCAGATGGAAATGGATATTCTGCACCCCACCATGATGCGTGCCAAGTCATATTTGATTTTTGAAGTCATTTTGAAATTGAAAATTCCCTCTATACCCCCTCTGACGACCTGACAATGATTTCTGCTGACGAATTATTGTTTTTCAGATGGAAATGGATGTTTTGCTTCCTACTACGATGCGTGCCAAGCCATATATGAATTTTGAAGTCATTTTGATAATGAAAAATCCCTCTATACCCCCTCTAACGACCCGTCAATGATTTCTGTTGACGAATTATTGTTATTCAGATGGAAATGGATATTCTGCAGCTCACCATGTTGCGTGCCAAGTCATATTTGATTTTGAGGTAATTTTGAAAATGAAAAATCCCTCTATACCCCCTCTGACGACCCGACAATGATTTCTTTTGACAAATTATTGTTATTGAGATGGAAATGAATATTCTGTACCCCACCATGATGCGTGCCAAGTCATATTTGATTTTTGAAGTCATTTTGAAAATGAGAAATCCCTGTATCCCCCCTCTAACGACCCGACAATGAATTCTGTTGACGAATTATTGTTATTCAGATGGAAATGGATATTCTGCACCCCATCAAGTTGCGTGCCGAGTCTTATTTGATTTTGAGGTAATTTTGAAAATGAAAAATCCCTCTATACCCCTCTAACGACCCGACAATGATTTCTGTTAACGAATTATTGTTATTCAGATAGAAATGGATATTCTGTACCCCCCCATGATGCGTGCCAAGTCATATTTGATTTTTGAAGTCATTTTGAAAATGAAAAATCCCTCTATACCCCCTCTGACGACCCGACAATGATTTCTGTTGATGAATTATTGTTATTCAGAAGGAAATGGATATTCTGCACCCCACCAAGATGCGTGCCAAGTCATATTAGATTTTTGAAGAAATATTGAAAAAGAAAAATCCCTGTATCTCCTCTCTAATGACCCGACAATGATTTCTGTTGACGAATTATTGTTATTCAGATGGAAATGGATATTCTGCACCTCACCAAAATGCGTGCCAAGTCATATTTGATTTAGAGGTAATTTTGAAAATGAAAAATCCCCCTATACACCCTCTAACGACCCGACAATGATTTCTGTTAACGAATTATTGTTATTCAGATGGAAATGGATATTCTACAGCCCACCATGATGCGTGCCATGTCATATTAGATTTTTGAAGGAATATTGAAAATGAAAAATCCCTCCATACCCCCTATGACGACACGACAATTATTTATGTTGACGAATTATTGTTATCTAGATGGACATGGATACTTTGCACCCCACCATGATGCGTGCCTAGTCATATTTGATTTTGAGGTAATTTTGAAAATGAAAAATCCCTCTATACCCCCTCTGACGACCCGACAATGATTTCTGTTGACGAATTATTGTTTTTCAGATGGAAATGGATGTTTTGCAACCTACTATGATGCGTGCCAAGCCTTATTTGAATTTTGAAGTCATTTTGATAATAAAAAATCCCTCTATACCCCCTCTAACGACCCTTCAATGATTTCCATTGACGAATTATTGTTATTCAGATGGAAATGGATATTCTGCAGCCCACCATGATGCGTGCCAAGTCTTATTTGATTTTGAGGTAATTTTGAAAATGAGAAATCCCTCTATACCCCCTCTGACGACCCTACAATGATTTCTTTTGACAAATTATTGTTATTGAGATGAAAATGAATATTCTGTATCCCACCATGATGCGTGCCTAGACATATTTGATTTTTGAAGTCATTTTGAAAATGAAAAATCACTCTATACCCCCTCTGACGACCCGACAATGATTTCTGTCGACGAATTATTGTTATTCAGATGAAAATGGATATTCTGCACCCTACCATGATGCGTGCCAAGTCATATTAGATTTTGAGGTAATTTTGAAAATTAAAAATCCCTCTATACCCCCTCTGACGTCCCGACAATGATTTCCGTTGACAAATTATTGTTATCGAGATGGAAATGGATATTCTGTACCTCACCATGATGCGAGCCAAGTCATATTTGATTTTTGAAGTCATTTTGATAATGAAAAATCCCTCTATACCCCCTCTAACGACCCGTCAATGATTTCTGTTGACGAATTATTGTTATTCAGATGGAAATGGATATTCTGCACCCCACCATGATGCGTGCCAAGTCATATTTGATTTTTGAAGTCATTTTGAAATTGAAAATTCCCTCTATACCCCCTCTGACGACCTGACAATGATTTCTGCTGACGAATTATTGTTTTTCAGATGGAAATGGATGTTTTGCACCCTACTATGATGCGTGCCAAGCCATATTTGAATTTTGAAGTCATTTTGATAATGAAAAATCCCTCTATACCCCCTCTAACGACCCGTCAATGATTTCTGTTGACGAATTATTGTTATTCAGATGGAAATGGATATTCTGCAGCCCACCATGTTGCGTGCCAAGTCATATTTGATTTTGAGGTAATTTTGAAAATGAAAAATCCCTCTATACCCCCTCTGACGACCCGACAATGATTTCTTTTGACAAATTATTGTTATTGAGATGGAAATGAATATTCTGTACCCCACCATGATGCGTGCCAAGTCATATTTGATTTTTGAAGTCATTTTGAAAATGAGAAATCCCTGTATCCCCCCTCTAACGACCCGACAATGATTTCTGTTAACGAATTATTGTTATTCAGATAGAAATGGATATTCTGTACCCCCCCATGATGCGTGCCAAGTCATATTTGATTTTTGAAGTCATTTTGAAAATGAAAAATCCCTCTATACCCCCTCTGACGACCCGACAATGATTTCTGTTGATGAATTATTGTTATTCAGAAGGAAATGGATATTCTGCACCCCACCAAGATGCGTGCCAAGTCATATTAGATTTTTGAAGAAATATTGAAAAAGAAAAATCCCTGTATCTCCTCTCTAATGACCCGACAATGATTTCTGTTGACGAATTATTGTTATTCAGATGGAAATGGATATTCTGCACCTCACCAAAATGCGTGCCAAGTCATATTTGATTTAGAGGTAATTTTGAAAATGAAAAATCCCTCTATACACCCTCTAACGACCCGACAATGATTTCTGTTAACGAATTATTGTTATTCAGATGGAAATGGATATTCTACAGCCCACCATGATGCGTGCCATGTCATATTAGATTTTTGAAGGAATATTGAAAATGAAAAATCCCTCCATACCCCCTATGACGACACGACAATTATTTATGTTGACGAATTATTGTTATCTAGATGGACATGGATACTTTGCACCCCACCATGATGCTTGCCTAGTCATATTTGATTTTGAGGTAATTTTGAAAATGAAAAATCCCTCTATACCCCCTCTGACGACCCGACAATGATTTCTGTTGACGAATTATTGTTTTTCAGATGGAAATGGATGTTTTGCAACCTACTATGATGCGTGCCAAGCCTTATTTGAATTTTGAAGTCATTTTGATAATAAAAAATCCCTCTATACCCCCTCTAACGACCCTTCAATGATTTCCATTGACGAATTATTGTTATTCAGATGGAAATGGATATTCTGCAGCCCACCATGATGCGTGCCAAGTCTTATTTGATTTTGAGGTAATTTTGAAAATGAGAAATCCCTCTATACCCCCTCTGACGACCCGACAATGATTTCTTTTGACAAATTATTGTTAATGAGATGGAAATGAATATTTTGTACCCCTCCATGTTGCGTGCCAAGTCATATTTGATTTTGGGGTAATTTTGATAATGAGAAATCCCTCTATACCCCCTCTGACGACCCGACAATGATTTCTTCTGACAAATTATTGTTATTGAGATGAAAATGAATATTTTTTACCCCACCATGATGCGTGCCAAGTCATATTTGATTTTTGAAGTCATTTTGAAAATGAAAAATCCCTCTATACCCCCTCTGACGACCCGACAATGATTTCTTTTGACAAATCATTGTTATTGAGATGGAAATGAATATTCTGTACCCCACCATGATGCGTGCCAAGTCATATTTGATTTTGGGGTAATTTTGATAATGAAAAATCCCTCTATACCCCCTCTAACGACCTGTCAATGATTTCCATTGACGAATTATTGTTACTCAGATAGAAATGGATATTCTGCAGCCCACCATGATGCGTGCCAAGTCATATTTGATTTTGAGGTAATTTTGAAAATGAAAAATCCCTCTATACCCCCTCTGACGACCCGACAATGATTTCTTTTGACAAATTATTGTTATTGAGATGGAAAAGAATATTGTGTACCCCACCATGTTGCGTGCCAAGTCATATTTGATTTTGGGGTAATTTTGAAAATGAAATATCCCTCTATACCCCCTCTGACGACACGACAATGATTTATCTTAAGGAATTATTGTTATTCAGATGGGAATGGATATTCTGCACCCCACCATGATGCGTGCCAAGTCATTTTTGATTTTTGAAGTCATTTTGAAAATGAAAATCCCTCTATTCCCTCTCTGACGACCCGACAGTGATTTCTTCTGACAAATTATTGTTATTGAGATGAAAATGAATATTTTGTACCCCACCATGATGCGTGCCAAGTCATATTTGATTTTTGAAGTCATTTTGAAAATGAAAAATCCCTCTATACCCCCTCTGACGACCCTACAATGATTTCTTTTGACAAATTATTGTTATTGAGATGGAAATGAATATTCTGTATCCCACCATGATGCGTGCCTAGACATATTTGATTTTTGAAGTCATTTTGAAAATGAAAAATCACTCTATACCCCCTCTGACGACCCGACAATGATTTCTGTTGACGAATTATTGTTATTCAGATGAAAATGGATATTCTGCACCCTACCATGATGCGTGCCAAGTCATATTAGATTTTGAGGTAATTTTGAAAATTAAAAATCCCTCTATACCCCCTCTGACGTCCCGACAATGATTTCTGTTGACAAATTATTGTTATCGAGATGGAAATGGATATTCTGTACCTCACCATGATGCGAGCCAAGTCAAATTTGATTTTTGAAGTCATTTTGATAATGAAAAATCCCTCTAAACCCCCTCTAACGACCCGTCAATGATTTCTGTTGACGAATTATTGTTATTCAGATGGAAATGGATATTCTGCACCCCACCATGATGCGTGCCAAGTCATATTTGATTTTTGAAGTCATTTTGAAATTGAAAATTCCCTCTATACCCCCTCTGACGACCTGACAATGATTTCTGTTGACGAATTATTGTTTTTCAGATGGAAATGGATGTTTTGCACCCTACTATGATGCGTGCCAAGCCATATTTGAATTTTGAAGTCATTTTGATAATGAAAAATCCCTCTATACCCCCTCTAACGACCCGTCAATGATTTCTGTTGACGAATTATTGTTATTCAGATGGAAATGGATATTCTGCAGCCCACCATGTTGCGTGCCAAGTCATATTTGATTTTGAGGTAATTTTGAAAATGAAAAATCCCTCTATACCCCCTCTGACGACCCGACAATGATTTCTTTTGACAAATTTTTGTTATTGAGATGGATATGAATATTCTGTACCCCACCATGATGCGTGCCAAGTCATATTTGATTTTTGAAGTCATTTTGAAAATGAGAAATCCCTGTATCCCCCCTCTAACGACCCGACAATGAATTCTGTTGACGAATTATTGTTATTCAGATGGAAATGGATATTCTGCACCCCATCAAGTTGCGTGCCGAGTCTTATTTGATTTTGAGGTAATTTTGAAAATGAAAAATCCCTCTATACCCCCTCTAACGACCATACAATGATTTCTGTTAACGAATTATTGTTATTCAGATAGAAATGGATATTCTGTACCCCCCCATGATGCGTGCCAAGTCATATTTGATTTTTGAAGTCATTTTGAAAATGAAAAATCCCTCTATACCCCCTCTGACGACCCGACAATGATTTCTGTTGATGAATTATTGTTATTCAGAAGGAAATGGATATTCTGCACCCCACCAAGATGCGTGCCAAGTCATATTAGATTTTTGAAGAAATATTGAAAAAGAAAAATCCCTGTATCTCCTCTCTAATGACCCGACAATGATTTCTGTTGACGAATTATTGTTATTCAGATGGAAATGGATATTCTGCACCTCACCAAAATGCGTGCCAAGTCATATTTGATTTAGAGGTAATTTTGAAAATGAAAAATCCCTCTATACACCCTCTAACGACCCGACAATGATTTCTGTTAACGAATTATTGTTATTCAGATGGAAATGGATATTCTACAGCCCACCATGATGCGTGCCATGTCATATTAGATTTTTGAAGAAATATTGAAAATGAAAAATCCCTCCATACCCCCTATGACGACACGACAATTATTTATGTTGACGAATTATTGTTATCTAGATGGACATGGATACTTTGCACCCCACCATGATGCGTGCCTAGTCATATTTGATTTTGAGGTAATTTTGAAAATGAAAAATCCCTCTATACCCCCTCTGACGACCCGACAATGATTTCTGTTGACGAATTATTGTTTTTCAGATGGAAATGGATGTTTTGCAACCTACTATGATGCGTGCCAAGCCTTATTTGAATTTTGAAGTCATTTTGATAATAAAAAATCCCTCTATACCCCCTCTAACGACCCGTCAATGATTTCCATTGACGAATTATTGTTATTCAGATGGAAATGGATATTCTGCAGCCCACCATGATGCGTGCCAAGTCTTATTTGATTTGAGGTAATTTTGAAAATGAGAAATCCCTCTATACCCCCTCTGACGACCCGACAATGATTTCTTTTGACAAATTATTGTTATTGAGATGGAAATGAATATTTTGTACCCCTCCATGTTGCGTGCCAAGTCATATTTGATTTTGGGGTAATTTTGATAATGAGAAATCCCTCTATACCCCCTCTGACGACCCGACAATGATTTCTTCTGACAAATTATTGTTATTGAGATGAAAATGAATATTTTGTACCCCACCATGATGCGTGCCAAGTCATATTTGATTTTTGAAGTCATTTTGAAAATGAAAAATCCCTCTATACCCCCTCTGACGACCCGACAATGATTTCTTTTGACAAATCATTGTTATTGAGATGGAAATGAATATTCTGTACCCCACCATGTTGTGTGCCAAGTCATATTTGATTTTGGGGTAATTTTGATAATGAAAAATCCCTCTATACCCCCTCTAACGACCTGTCAATGATTTCCATTGACGAATTATTGTTACTCAGATAGAAATGGATATTCTGCAGCCCACCATGATGCGTGCCAAGTCATATTTGATTTTGAGGTAATTTTGAAAATGAAAAATCCCTCTATACCCCCTCTGACGACCCGACAATGATTTCTTTTGACAAATTATTGTTATTGAGATGGAAATGAATATTCTGTACCCCACCATGATGCGTGCCAAGTCATATTTGATTTTGGGGTAATTTTGATAATGAAAAATCCCTCTATACCCCCTCTAACGACCTGTCAATGATTTCCATTGACGAATTATTGTTATTCAGATGGAAATGGATATTCTGCAGCCCACCATGATGCGTGCCAAGTCATATTTGATTTTGAGGTAATTTTGAAAATGAAAAATCCCTCTATACCCCCTCTGACGACCCGACAATGATTTCTTTTGACAAATTATTGTTATTGAGATGGAAAAGAATATTGCGTACCCCACCATGTTGCGTGCCAAGTCATATTTGATTTTGGGGTAATTTTGAAAATGAAATATCCCTCTATACCCCCTCTGACGACACGACAATGATTTATCTTAAGGAATTATTGTTATTCAGATGAAAATGGATATTCTGCACCCTACCATGATGCGTGCCAAGTCATATTAGATTTTGAGGTAATTTTGAAAATTAAAAATCCCTCTATACCCCCTCTGACGTCCCGACAATGATTTCTGTTGACAAATTATTGTTATCGAGATGGAAATGGATATTCTGTACCTCACCATGATGCGAGCCAAGTCAAATTTGATTTTTGAAGTCATTTTGATAATGAAAAATCCCTCTATACCCCCTCTAACGACCCGTCAATGATTTCTGTTGACGAATTATTGTTATTCAGATGGAAATGGATATTCTGCACCCCACCATGATGCGTGCCAAGTCATATTTGATTTTTGAAGTCATTTTGAAATTGAAAATTCCCTCTATACCCCCTCTGACGACCTGACAATGATTTCTGTTGACGAATTATTGTTTTTCAGATGGAAATGGATGTTTTGCACCCTACTATGATGCGTGCCAAGCCATATTTGAATTTTGAAGTCATTTTGATAATGAAAAATCCCTCTATACCCCCTCTAACGACCCGTCAATGATTTCTGTTGACGAATTATTGTTATTCAGATGGAAATGGATATTCTGCAGCCCACCATGTTGCGTGCCAAGTCATATTTGATTTTGAGGTAATTTTGAAAATGAAAAATCCCTCTATACCCCCTCTGACGACCCGACAATGATTTCTTTTGACAAATTATTGTTATTGAGATGGATATGAATATTCTGTACCCCACCATGATGCGTGCCAAGTCATATTTGATTTTTGAAGTCATTTTGAAAATGAGAAATCCCTGTATCCCCCCTCTAACGACCCGACAATGAATTCTGTTGACGAATTATTGTTATTCAGATGGAAATGGATATTCTGCACCCCATCAAGTTGCGTGCCGAGTCTTATTTGATTTTGAGGTAATTTTGAAAATGAAAAATCCCTCTATACCCCCTCTAACGACCATACAATGATTTCTGTTAACGAATTATTGTTATTCAGATAGAAATGGATATTCTGTACCCCCCCATGATGCGTGCCAAGTCATATTTGATTTTTGAAGTCATTTTGAAAATGAAAAATCCCTCTATACCCCCTCTGACGACCCGACAATGATTTCTGTTGATGAATTATTGTTATTCAGAAGGAAATGGATATTCTGCACTCCACCAAGATGCGTGCCAAGTCATATTAGATTTTTGAAGAAATATTGAAAAAGAAAAATCCCTGTATCTCCTCTCTAATGACCCGACAATGATTTCTGTTGACGAATTATTGTTATTCAGATGGAAATGGATATTCTGCACCTCACCAAAATGCGTGCCAAGTCATATTTGATTTAGAGGTAATTTTGAAAATGAAAAATCCCTCTATACACCCTCTAACGACCCGACAATGATTTCTGTTAACGAATTATTGTTATTCAGATGGAAATGGATATTCTACAGCCCACCATGATGCGTGCCATGTCATATTAGATTTTTGAAGAAATATTGAAAATGAAAAATCCCTCCATACCCCCTATGACGACACGACAATTATTTATGTTGACGAATTATTGTTATCTAGATGGACATGGATACTTTGCACCCCACCATGATGCGTGCCTAGTCATATTTGATTTTGAGGTAATTTTGAAAATGAAAAATCCCTCTATACCCCCTCTGACGACCCGACAATGATTTCTGTTGACGAATTATTGTTTTTCAGATGGAAATGGATGTTTTGCAACCTACTATGATGCGTGCCAAGCCTTATTTGAATTTTGAAGTCATTTTGATAATAAAAAATCCCTCTATACCCCCTCTAACGACCCGTCAATGATTTCCATTGACGAATTATTGTTATTCAGATGGAAATGGATATTCTGCAGCCCACCATGATGCGTGCCAAGTCTTATTTGATTTGAGGTAATTTTGAAAATGAGAAATCCCTCTATACCCCCTCTGACGACCCGACAATGATTTCTTTTGACAAATTATTGTTATTGAGATGGAAATGAATATTTTGTACCCCTCCATGTTGCGTGCCAAGTCATATTTGATTTTGGGGTAATTTTGATAATGAGAAATCCCTCTATACCCCCTCTGACGACCCGACAATGATTTCTTCTGACAAATTATTGTTATTGAGATGAAAATGAATATTTTGTACCCCACCATGATGCGTGCCAAGTCATATTTGATTTTTGAAGTCATTTTGAAAATGAAAAATCCCTCTATACCCCCTCTGACGACCCGACAATGATTTCTTTTGACAAATCATTGTTATTGAGATGGAAATGAATATTCTGTACCCCACCATGTTGTGTGCCAAGTCATATTTGATTTTGGGGTAATTTTGATAATGAAAAATCCCTCTATACCCCCTCTAACGACCTGTCAATGATTTCCATTGACGAATTATTGTTACTAAGATAGAAATGGATATTCTGCAGCCCACCATGATGCGTGCCAAGTCATATTTGATTTTGAGGTAATTTTGAAAATGAAAAATCCCTCTATACCCCCTCTAACGACCCGACAATGATTTCTTTTGACAAATTATTGTTATTGAGATGGAAATGAATATTCTGTACCCCACCATGTTGTGTGCCAAGTCATATTTGATTTTGGGGTAATTTTGATAATGAAAAATCCCTCTATACCCCCTCTAACGACCTGTCAATGATTTCCATTGACGAATTATTGTTACTCAGATAGAAATGGATATTCTGCAGCCCACCATGATGCGTGCCAAGTCATATTTGATTTTGAGGTAATTTTGAAAATGAAAAATCCCTCTATACCCCCTCTGACGACCCGACAATGATTTCTTTTGACAAATTATTGTTATTGAGATGGAAATGAATATTCTGTACCCCACCATGTTGTGTGCCAAGTCATATTTGATTTTGAGGTAATTTTGAAAATGAAAAATCCCTCTATACCCCCTCTGACGACCCGACAATGATTTCTTTTGACAAATTATTGTTATTGAGATGGAAATGAATATTCTGTACCCCACCATGTTGCGTGCCAAGTCATATTTGATTTTGGGGTAATTTTGAAAATGAAATATCCCTCTATACCCCCTCTGACGACACGACAATGATTTATCTTAAGGAATTATTGTTATTCAGATGGGAATGGATATTCTGCACCCCACCATGATGCGTGCCAAGTCATTTTTGATTTTTGAAGTCATTTTGAAATTGAAAATCCCTCTATTCCCTCTCTGACGACCCGACAGTGATTTCTGTTTACGAATTATTGTTATTCAGATGGAAATAGATATTCTGCACCCCACCATGATGCGTGCCAAGTCATATTTGATTTTGAGGTTATTTTGATAATGAAAAATCCCTCTATACCCCCTCTGACGTCCCGACAATGATTTCTGTTGACAAATTATTGTTATTTAGATGAAATTGCATGTTTTGCACCCCACTATGATGCGTGCCAAGTCATATTTGATTTTTGAAGTCATTTTGATAATGAAAAATCCCTTTATTCCCTCTCTGACGACCCGACAATGATTTCTGTAGACAATTTATTTTTATAGAGATGGAAATGGATATTCTGTACTCCACCATAATGCGTGCCAAGTCATATTTGATTTTTGAAGTCATTTTGAATATGTAAAATCCCTCTCTACCCCCTCTAACGACCCGTCAATGATTTCTGTTTACGAATTATTGTTATTCAGATGGAAATAGATATTCTGCACCCCACCATGATGCGTGCCAAGTCATATTTGATTTTTGAAGTCATTTTGAAAATGAAAAATCCCTCTCTGACGACCCGACAATGATTTCTGTTGACGAATTATTGTTATTTGGATGGAAATGCATGTTTTGCACCCCACTATGATGCGTGCCAAGTCATATTTGATTTATGAAGTCATTTTGATAATGAAAAATCCCTCTATACCCCCTCTGACGACCCGAAAATGATTTCTGTTGACGAATTATTGTTATTTAGATGAAAATGGATATTATGCACTCCACTATGATACGTGCCAAGTCATATTTGATTTTTGAAGTAATTTTGAAAATGAAAAATCCCTCTATGCCCCCTCTAACGACCCGTCAATGACTTCTGTTGACGTATTATTGTTATTCAGATGGAAATGGATATTCTGCACCCCACCATGATGCGTGCCAAGTCATATTTGATTTTGATGTAATTTTGAAAATGAAAAATCCCTCTATACCCCGTCTGACGACCCGTCAATGATTTCTGTAGACTAATTATTGATATTCAGATGGAAATGGATATTCTGCACCCCACCATGATGCGTGCCAAGTCATATTAGATTTTGAGGTAATTTTGAAAATGAAAAATCCCTCTATAATCCCTCTGACAACCCGACAATGATTTCTGTTGACAAATTAATGTTATTCAGATAGAAATGGAAATTCTGCAACCCACCATGATGCGTGCCAAGTTATATTTGATTTTGAGGTAATTTTGAAAATGAGAAATCCCTCTATACCCCCTCTAACGACCCGTCAATGAATTCTGTTGACGAATTATTGTTATTCAGATGGAAATGGATATTCTGCAGCCCACCATGTTGCTTGCCAAGTCATATTTGATTTTGAGGTAATTTTGAAAATGAAAAATCCCTCTATACCCCCTCTGACGACCCGACAATGATTTCTTTTGACAAATTATTGTTATTGAGATGGAAATGAATATTCTGTACCCCACCATGATGCGTGCCAAGTCATATTTGATTTTTGAAGTCATTTTGAAAATGAGAAATCCCTGTATCCCCCCTCTAACGACCCGACAATGAATTCTGTTGACGAATTATTGTTATTCAGATGGAAATGGATATTCTGCACCCCATCAAGTTGCGTGCCGAGTCTTATTTGATTTTGAGGTAATTTTGAAAATGAAAAATCTTTCTATACCCCTCTAACGACCCGACAATGATTTCTGTTAACGAATTATTGTTATTCAGATAGAAATGGATATTCTGTACCCCCCCATGATGCGTGCCAAGTCATATTTGATTTTTGAAGTCATTTTGAAAATGAAAAATCCCTCTATACCCCCTCTGACGACCCGACAATGATTTCTGTTGATGAATTATTGTTATTCAGAAGGAAATGGATATTCTGCACCCCACCAAGATGCGTGCCAAGTCATATTAGATTTTTGAAGAAATATTGAAAAAGAAAAATCCCTGTATCTCCTCTCTAATGACCCGACAATGATTTCTGTTGACGAATTATTGTTATTCAGATGGAAATGGATATTCTGCACCTCACCAAAATGCGTGCCAAGTCATATTTGATTTAGAGGTAATTTTGAAAATGAAAAATCCCTCTATACACCCTCTAACGACCCGACAATGATTTCTGTTAACGAATTATTGTTATTCAGATGGAAATGGATATTCTACAGCCCACCATGATGCGTGCCATGTCATATTAGATTTTTGAAGGAATATTGAAAATGAAAAATCCCTCCATACCCCCTATGACGACACGACAATTATTTATGTTGACGAATTATTGTTATCTAGATGGACATGGATACTTTGCACCCCACCATGATGCTTGCCTAGTCATATTTGATTTTGAGGTAATTTTGAAAATGAAAAATCCCTCTATACCCCCTCTGACGACCCGACAATGATTTCTGTTGACGAATTATTGTTTTTCAGATGGAAATGGATGTTTTGCAACCTACTATGATGCGTGCCAAGCCTTATTTGAATTTTGAAGTCATTTTGATAATAAAAAATCCCTCTATACCCCTCTAACGACCCTTCAATGATTTCCATTGACGAATTATTGTTATTCAGATGGAAATGGATATTCTGCAGCCCACCATGATGCGTGCCAAGTCTTATTTGAATTTGAGGTAATTTTGAAAATGAGAAATCCCTCTATACCCCCTCTGACGACCCGACAATGATTTCTTTTGACAAATTATTGTTAATGAGATGGAAATGAATATTTTGTACCCCTCCATGTAGCGTGCCAAGTCATATTTGATTTTGGGGTAATTTTGATAATGAGAAATCCCTCTATACCCCCTCTGACGACCCGACAATGATTTCTTCTGACAAATTATTGTTATTGAGATGAAAATGAATATTTTGTACCCCACCATGATGCGTGCCAAGTCATATTTGATTTTTGAAGTCATTTTGAAAATGAAAAATCCCTCTATACCCCCTCTGACGACCCGACAATGATTTCTTTTGACAAATCATTGTTATTGAGATGGAAATGAATATTCTGTACCCCACCATGATGCGTGCCAAGTCATATTTGATTTTGGGGTAATTTTGATAATGAAAAATCCCTCTATACCCCCTCTAACGACCTGTCAATGATTTCCATTGACGAATTATTGTTACTCAGATAGAAATGGATATTCTGCAGCCCACCATGATGCGTGCCAAGTCATATTTGATTTTGAGGTAATTTTGAAAATGAAAAATCCCTCTATACCCCCTCTGACGACCCGACAATGATTTCTTTTGACAAATTATTGTTATTGAGATGGAAATGAATATTCTGTACCCCACCATGATGCGTGCCAAGTCATATTTGATTTTGGGGTAATTTTGATAATGAAAAATCCCTCTATACCCCCTCTAACGACCTGTCAATGATTTCCATTGACTAATTATTGTTATTCAGATGGAAATGGATATTCTGCAGCCCACCATGATGCGTGCCAAGTCATATTTGATTTTGAGGTAATTTTGAAAATGAAAAATCCCTCTATACCCCCTCTGACGACCCGACAATGATTTCTTTTGACAAATTATTGTTATTGAGATGGAAAAGAATATTGTGTACCCCACCATGTTGCGTGCCAAGTCATATTTGATTTTGGGGTAATTTTGAAAATGAAATATCCCTCTATACCCCCTCTGACGACACGACAATGATTCATCTTAAGGAATTATTGTTATTCAGATGGGAATGGATATTCTGCACCCCACCATGATGCGTGCCAAGTCATTTTTGATTTTTGAAGTCATTTTGAAAATGAAAATCCCTCTATTCCCTCTCTGACGACCCGACAGTGATTTCTTCTGACAAATTATTGTTATTGAGATGAAAATGAATATTTTGTACCCCACCATGATGCGTGCCAAGTCATATTTGATTTTTGAAGTCATTTTGAAAATGAAAAATCCCTCTATACCCCCTCTGACGACCCTACAATGATTTCTTTTGACAAATTATTGTTATTGAGATGGAAATGAATATTCTGTATCCCACCATGATGCGTGCCTAGACATATTTGATTTTTGAAGTCATTTTGAAAATGAAAAATCACTCTATACCCCCTCTGACGACCCGACAATGATTTCTGTTGACGAATTATTGTTATTCAGAAGAAAATGGATATTCTGCACCCTACCATGATGCGTGCCAAGTCATATTAGATTTTGAGGTAATTTTGAAAATTAAAAATCCCTCTATACCCCCTCTGACGTCCCGACAATGATTTCTGTTGACAAATTATTGTTATCGAGATGGAAATGGATATTCTGTACCTCACCATGATGCGAGCCAAGTCATATTTGATTTTTGAAGTCATTTTGATAATGAAAAATCCCTCTATACCCCCTCTAACGACCCGTCAATGATTTCTGTTGACGAATTATCGTTATTCAGATGGAAATGGATATTCTGCACCCCACCATGATGCGTGCCAAGTCATATTTGATTTTTGAAGTCATTTTGAAATTGAAAATTCCCTCTATACCCCCTCTGACGACCTGACAATGATTTCTGTTGACGAATTATTGTTTTTCAGATGGAAATGGATGTTTTGCACCCTACTATGATGCGTGCCAAGCCATATTTGAATTTTGAAGTCATTTTGATAATGAAAAATCCCTCTATACCCCCTCTAACGACCCGTCAATGATTTCTGTTGACGAATTATTGTTATTCAGATGGAAATGGATATTCTGCAGCCCACCATGTTGCGTGCCAAGTCATATTTGATTTTGAGGTAATTTTGAAAATGAAAAATCCCTCTATACCCCCTCTGACGACCCGACAATGATTTCTTTTGACAAATTATTGTTATTGAGATGGATATGAATATTCTGTACCCCACCATGATGCGTGCCAAGTCATATTTGATTTTTGAAGTCATTTTGAAAATGAGAAATCCCTGTATCCCCCCTCTAACGACCCGACAATGAATTCTGTTGACGAATTATTGTTATTCAGATGGAAATGGATATTCTGCACCCCATCAAGTTGCGTGCCGAGTCTTATTTGATTTTGAGGTAATTTTGAAAATGAAAAATCCCTCTATACCCCCTCTAACGACCCGACAATGATTTCTGTTAACGAATTATTGTTATTCAGATAGAAATGGATATTCTGTACCCCCCCATGATGCGTGCCAAGTCATATTTGATTTTTGAAGTCATTTTGAAAATGAAAAATCCCTCTATACCCCCTCTGACGACCCGACAATGATTTCTGTTGATGAATTATTGTTATTCAGAAGGAAATGGATATTCTGCACCCCACCAAGATGCGTGCCAAGTCATATTAGATTTTTGAAGAAATATTGAAAAAGAAAAATCCCTGTATCTCCTCTCTAATGACCCGACAATGATTTCTGTTGACGAATTATTGTTATTCAGATGGAAATGGATATTCTGCACCTCACCAAAATGCGTGCCAAGTCATATTTGATTTAGAGGTAATTTTGAAAATGAAAAATCCCTCTATACACCCTCTAACGACCCGACAATGATTTTTGTTAACGAATTATTGTTATTCAGATGGAAATGGATATTCTACAGCCCACCATGATGCGTGCCATGTCATATTAGATTTTTGAAGAAATATTGAAAATGAAAAATCCCTCCATACCCCCTATGACGACACGACAATTATTTATGTTGACGAATTATTGTTATCTAGATGGACATGGATACTTTGCACCCCACCATGATGCGTGCCTAGTCATATTTGATTTTGAAGTCATTTTGATAATAAAAAATCCCTCTATACCCCCTCTAACGACCCGTCAATGATTTCCATTGACGAATTATTGTTATTCAGATGGAAATGGATATTCTGCAGCCCACCATGATGCGTGCCAAGTCTTATTTGATTTGAGGTAATTTTGAAAATGAGAAATCCCTCTATACCCCCTCTGACGACCCGACAATGATTTCTTTTGACAAATTATTGTTATTGAGATGGAAATGAATATTTTGTACCCCTCCATGTCGCGTGCCAAGTCATATTTGATTTTGGGGTAATTTTGATAATGAGAAATCCCTCTATACCCCCTCTGACGACCCGACAATGATTTCTTCTGACAAATTATTGTTATTGAGATGAAAATGAATATTTTGTACTCCACCATGATGCGTGCCAAGTCATATTTGATTTTTGAAGTCATTTTGAAAATGAAAAATCCCTCTATACCCCCTCTGACGACCCGACAATGATTTCTTTTGACAAATCATTGTTATTGAGATGGAAATAAATATTCTGTACCCCACCATGTTGTGTGCCAAGTCATATTTGATTTTGGGGTAATTTTGATAATGAAAAATCCCTCTATACCCCCTCTAACGACCTGTCAATGATTTCCATTGACGAATTATTGTTACTCAGATAGAAATGGATATTCTGCAGCCCACCATGATGCGTGCCAAGTCATATTTGATTTTGAGGTAATTTTGAAAATGAAAAATCCCTCTATACCCCCTCTGACGACCCGACAATGATTTCTTTTGACAAATTATTGTTATTGAGATGGAAATGAATATTCTGTACCCCACCATGATGCGTGCCAAGTCATATTTGATTTTGGGGTAATTTTGATAATGAAAAATCCCTCTATACCCCCTCTAACGACCTGTCAATGATTTCCATTGACGAATTATTGTTATTCAGATGGAAATGGATATTCTGCAGCCCACCATGATGCGTGCCAAGTCATATTTCATTTTGAGGTAATTTTGAAAATGAAAAATCCCTCTATACCCCCTCTGACGACCCGACAATGATTTCTTTTGACAAATTATTGTTATTGAGATGGAAAAGAATATTGCGTACCCCACCATGTTGCGTGCCAAGTCATATTTGATTTTGGGGTAATTTTGAAAATGAAATATCCCTCTATACCCCCTCTGACGACACGACAATGATTTATCTTAAGGAATTATTGTTATTCAGATGGGAATGGATATTCTGCACCCCACCATGATGCGTGCCAAGTCATTTTTGATTTTTGAAGTCATTTTGAAAATGAAAATCCCTCTATTCCCTCTCTGACGACCCGACAGTGATTTCTGTTTACGAATTATTGTTATTCAGATGGAAATAGATATTCTGCACCCCACCATGATGCGTGCCAAGTCATATTTGATTTTGAGGTTATTTTGATAATGAAAAATCCCTCTATACCCCCTCTGACATCCCGACAATGATTTCTGTTGAAAAATTATTGTTATTTAGATGAAATTGCATGTTTTGCACCCCACTATGATGCGTGCCAAGTCATATTTGATTTTTGAAGTCATTTTGACAATGAAAAATCCCTTTATTCCCTCTCTGATGACCCGACAATGATTTCTGTAGACAATTTATTTTTATAGAGATGGAAATGGATATTCTGTACTCCACCATGATGCGTGCCAAGTCATATTTGATTTTTGAAGTCATTTTGAAAATGAAAAATCCCTCTCTACCCCCTCTAACGACCCGTCAATGATTTCTGTTTACGAATTATTGTTAATCAGATGGAAATGAATATTTTGCACCCTACTATGATGCGTGCCAAGTTATATTTGATTTTTGAAGTAATTTTGAAAATGAAAAATCTCTTTAACCCCCTCTGACGACCCGACAATAATTTATGTTTACGAATTATTGTTATTCAGATGGAAATAGATATTCTGCACCCCACCATGATGCGTGCCAAGTCATATTTGATTTTGAGGTTATTTTGATAATGAAAAATCCCTCTATACCCCCTCTGACGTCCCGACAATGATTTCTGTTGACAAATTATTGTTATTTAGATGAAATTGCATGTTTTGCACCCCACTATGATGCGTGCCAAGTCATATTTGATTTTTGAAGTCATTTTGATAATGAAAAATCCCTTTATTCCCTCTCTGACGACCCGACAATGATTTCTGTAGACAATTTATTTTTATAGAGATGGAAATGGATATTCTGTACTCCACCATAATGCGTGCCAAGTCATATTTGATTTTTGAAGTCATTTTGAAAATGTAAAATCCCTCTCTACCCCCTCTAACGACCCGTCAATGATTTCTGTTTACGAATTATTGTTATTCAGATGGAAATAGATATTCTGCACCCCACCATGATGCGTGCCAAGTCATATTTGATTTTTGAAGTCATTTTGAAAATGAAAAATCCCTCTATTCCCTCTCTGACGACCCGACAATGATTTCTGTTGACGAATTATTGTTATTTGGATGGAAATGCATGTTTTGCACCCCACTATGATGCGTGCCAAGTCATATTTGATTTATGAAGTCATTTTGATAATGAAAAATCCCTCTATACCCCCTCTGACGACCCGAAAATGATTTCTGTTGACGAATTATTGTTATTTAGATGAAAATGGATATTATGCACTCCACTATGATACGTGCCAAGTCATATTTGATTTTTGAAGTAATTTTGAAAATGAAAAATCCCTCTATGCCCCCTCTAACGACCCGTCAATGACTTCTGTTGACGAATTATTGTTATTCAGATGGAAATGGATATTCTGCACCCCACCATGATGCGTGCCAAGTCATATTTGATTTTGATGTAATTTTGAAAATGAAAAATCCCTCTATACCCCGTCTGACGACCCGTCAATGATTTCTGTAGACTAATTATTGATATTCAGATGGAAATGGATATTCTGCACCCCACCATGATGCGTGCCAAGTCATATTAGATTTTGAGGTAATTTTGAAAATGAAAAATCCCTCTATAATCCCTCTGACAACCCGACAATGATTTCTGTTGACAAATTAATGTTATTCAGATAGAAATGGAAATTCTGCACCCCACCATGATGCGTGCCAAGTTATATTTGATTTTGAGGTAATTTTGAAAATGAAAAATCCCTCTATACCCCCTCTAACGACCCGTCAATGAATTCTGTTGACGAATTATTGTTATTCAGATGGAAATGGATATTCTGCACCCCCACCATGATGCGTGCCAAGTCATATTTGATTTTTGTAGTCATTTTGAAATTGAAAATTCCCTCTATACCCCCTCTGACGACCCGACAATGATTTCTTTTGACAAATTATTGTTATTGAGATGGAAATGAATATTCTGTACCCCACCATGATGCGTGCCAAGTCATATTTGAATTTTGAAGTCGTTTTGAAAATGAAAAATCCCTCTATACCCCCTCTGACGACCCGACAATGATTTCTGTTGACGAATTATTGTTTTTCAGATGGAAATGGATGTTTTGCAACCTACTATGATGCGTGCCAAGCCTTATTTGAATTTTGAAGTCATTTTGATAATGAAAACTCCCTCTATACCCCCTCCAACGACCCGTCAATGATTTCCATTGATGAATTATTGTTATTCAGATGGAAATGGATATTCTGCAGCCCACCATGATGCGTGCCAAGTCTTATTTGATTTTGAGGTAATTTTGAAAATGAGAAATCCCTCTATACCCCCTCTGACGACCCGACAATGATTTCTTTTGACAAATTATTGTAATTGAGATGGAAATGAATATTCTGTACCCCACCATGTTGCGTGCCAAGTCATATTTGATTTTGGGGTAATTTTGATAATGAGAAATCCCTCTATACCCCCTCTGACGACCCGACAATGATTTCTTCTGACAAATTATTGTTATTGAGATGAAAATGAATATTCTGTACCCCACCATGATGCGTGCCAGGTCATATTTGATTTTTGAAGTCATTTTAAAAATGAAAAATCCCTCTATACCCCCTCCGACGACCCGACAATGATTTCTGTTGACGAATTATTATTTTTCAGATGGAAATGGATGTTTTGCACCCTACTATGATGCGTGCCAAGCCTTATTTGAATTTTGAAGTCATTTTGATAATGAAAAATCCCTCTATACCCCCTCTAACGACCCGTCAATGATTTTGTATTGACGAATTATTGTTATTCAGATAGGAATGGATATTCTGCAGCCCACCATGATGCGTGCCAAGTCATATTTGATTTTGAGGTAATTTTGAAAATGAAAAATCCCTCTATACCCCCTCTGACGACCCGACAATGATTTCTTTTGACAAATCATTGTTATTGAGATGGAAATGAATATTCTGTACCCCACCATGTTGCGTGCCAAGTCATATTTGATTTTGGGGTAATTTTGATAATGAAAAATCCCTCTATACCCCCTCCGACGACCCGACAATGATTTCTGTTGACGAATTATTATTTTTCAGATGGAAATGGATGTTTTGCACCCTACTATGATGCGTGCCAAGCCTTATTTGAATTTTGAAGTCATATTGATAATGAAAAATCCCTCTATACCCCCTCTAACGACCCGTCAATGATTTTGTATTGACGAATTATTGTTATTCAGATGGAAATGGATATTCTGCAGCCCACCATGATGCGTGCCAAGTCATATTTGATTTTGAAGTAAATTTGAAAATGAAAAATCCCTCTATACCCCCTCTGACGACCCGACAATGATTTCTGTTGACGAAATATTGTTATTCAGATGAAAATGAATATTTTGCACCCTACTATTATGCGTGCCAAGCCTTGTTTGAATTTTGAAGTCATTTTGAAAATGAAAAATCCCTCTATACCCCCTCTGACGACCCGACAATGATTTCTGTTGATGAATTATTGTTATTCAGAAGGAAGTGGATATTCTTCACCCCACCACGATGCGTGCAAAGTCATATTAGATTTTTGAAGAAATATTGAAAAAGAAAAATCCCTGTATCCCCTCTCTAATGACCCGACAATGATTTCTGTTGACGAATAATTGTTATTCAGATGGAAATGGATATTCTGCACCCCAATAAGTTGCGTGCCAAGTCATATTTGATATAGAGGTAATTTTGAAAATGAAAAATCCCTCTATACTCCCTCTAACGACCCGACAATGATTTCTGTTAACGAATTATTGTTATTCAGATAGAAATGAATATTCTGCAGCCCACCATGATGCGTGCCAAGTCATATTAGATTTTTGAAGAAATATTGAAAATGAAAAATCCCTCCATACCCCCTATGACGACACGACAATGATTTATGTTGACGAATTATTGTTATTCAGATGGACATGGATACTTTGCACCCCACCATGATGCGTGCCTAGTCATATTTGATTTTGAGGTAATTTTGAAAATGAAAAATCCCTCTATACCCCCTCAGACGACCCGACAATGATTTCTGTTGACGAAATATTGTTATTCAGATGAAAATGAATATTTTGCACCCTACTATTATGCGTGCCAAGCCTTGTTTGAATTTTGAAGTAATTTTGATAATGAAAAATCCCTCTATACCCCCTCTAACGAGCCGTCAATGATTTCCATTGACGAATTATTGTTATTCAGATGGAAATAAATTTTCTGCAGCCCACCATGATGCGTGCCAAGTCATATTTGATTTTGAGGTAATTTTGAAAATGAAAAATCCCTCTATACCCCCTCTGACGACCCGACAATGATTTCTTCTGACAAATTATAGTTATTGAGATGGAAATGAATATTCTGTACCCCACCATGATGCGTGCCAAGCCATATTTGATTTTTGAAGTCATTTTGAAAATGAAAAATCCCTCTATACCCCCTCTGACGACCCGACAATGATTTCTGTTGACGAATTATTGTTTTTCAGATGGAAATGGATGTTTTGCAACCTACTATGATGCGTGCCAAGCCTTATTTGAATTTTGAAGTCATTTTGATAATGAAAAATCCCTCTATACCCCCTCTAACGACCCGTCAATGATTTCCATTGACGTATTATTGTTTTTCAGATGGAAATGGATATTCTGCAGCCCACCATGATGCGTGCCAAGTCTTATTTGATTTTGAGGTAATTTTGAAAATGAGAAATCCCTCTATACCCCCTCTGACGACCCGACAATGATTTCTTTTGACAAATTATTGTTATTGAGATGGAAATGAATATTCTGTACCCCACCATGTTGCGAGCCAAGTCATATTTGATTTTGGGGTAATTTTGAAAATGAGAAATCCCTCTATACCCCCTCTGACGACCCGACAATGATTTCTTCTGACAAATTATTGTTATTGAGATGAAAATGAATATTCTGTACCCCACCATGATGCGTGCCAAGTCATATTTGATTTTTGAAGTCATTTTGAAAATGAAAAATCCCTCTATACCCCCTCTGACGACCCGACTATGATTTCTGTTGACGAATTATTGTTTTTCAGATGGAAATGGTTGTTTTGCACCCTACTATGATGCGTGCCAAGCCTTATTTGAATTTTGAAGTCATATTGATAATGAAAAATCCCTCTATACCCCCTCTAACGACCCGTCAATGATTTTGTATTGACGAATTATTGTTATTCAGATGGAAATGGATATTCTGCAGCCCACCATGATGCGTGCCAAGTCATATTTGATTTTGAGGTAATTTTGAAAATGAAAAATCCCTCCATACCCCCTATGACGACACGACAATGATTTATGTTGACGAATTATTGTTATTCAGATGGACATGGATACTTTGCACCCCACCATGATGCGTGCCTAGTCATATTTGATTTTGAGGTAATTTTGAAAATGAAAAATCCCTCTATACCCCCTCTGACGACCCGACAATGATTTCTGTTGACGAAATATTGTTATTCAGATGAAAATGAATATTTTGCACCCTACTATTATGCGTGCCAAGCCTTGTTTGAATTTTGAAGTCATTTTGATAATGAAAAATCCCTCTATACCCCCTCTAACGAGCCGTCAATGATTTCCATTGACGAATTATTGTTATTCAGATGGAAATAAATTTTCTGCAGCCCACCATGATGCGTGCCAAGTCATATTTGATTTTGAGGTAATTTTGAAAATGAAAAATCCCTCAAAATATTTGATTTTTGAAGTCATTTTGATAATGAAAAATCCCTTTATTTCCTCTCTGACGACCCGACAATGATTTCTGTAGACAATTTATTTTTATAGAGATGGAAATGGATATTCTGTACTCCACCATAATGCGTGCCAAGTCATATTAGATTTTTGAAGTCATTTTGAAAATGTAAAATCCCTCTCTACCCCATCTAACGACCCGTCAATGATTTCTGTTTACGAATTATTAATATTCAGATGGAAATAGATATTCTGCACCCCACCATGATGCGTGCCAAGTCATATTTGATTTTTGAAGTCATTTTGAAAATTAAAAATCCCTCTATTCCCTCTCTGACGACCCGACAATGATTTCTGTTGACGAATTATTGTTATTTGGATGGAAATGCATGTTTTGCACCCCACTATGATGCGTGCCAAGTCATATTTGATTTATGAAGTCATTTTGATAATGAAAAATCCCTCTATACCCCATCTGACGACCCGAAAATGATTTCTGTTGACGAATTATTGTTATTTAGATGAAAATGGATATTATGCACTCCACTATGATACGTGCCAAGTCATATTTGATTTTTGAAGTAATTTTGAAAATGAAAAATCCCTCTATGCCCCCTCTAACGACCCGTCAATGACTTCTGTTGACGAATTATTGTTATTCAGATGGAAATGGATATTCTGCACCCCACCATGATGCGTGCCAAGTCATATTTGATTTTGATGTAATTTTGAAAATGAAAAATCCCTCTATACCCCGTCTGACGACCCGTCAATGATTTCTGTAGACTAATTATTGATATTCAGATGGAAATGGATATTCTGCACCCCACCATGATGCGTGCCAAGTCATATTAGATTTTGAGGTAATTTTGAAAATGAAAAATCCCTCTATAATCCCTCTGACGACCCGACAATGATTTCTGTTGACAAATTAATGTTATTCAGATGGAAATGGAAAATCTGCACCCCACCATGATGCGTGCCAAGTCATATTTGATTTTGAGGTAATTTTGAAATTGAAAATTCCCTCTATACCCCCTCTGACGACCTGACAATGATTTCTGTTGATGAATTATTGTTATTTGGATGGAAATGCATGTTTTGCACCCCACTATGATGCGTGCCAAGTCATATTTGATTTATGAAGTCATTTTGATAATGAAAAATCCCTCTATACCCCCTCTGACGACCCGAAAATGATTTCTGTTGACAAATTATTGTTATTTAGATGGAAATGGATATTATGCACTCCACTATGATACGTGCCAAGTCATATTTGATTTTTGAAGTAATTTTGAAAATGAAAAATCCCTCTATACCCCCTCTGACGACCCGACAATGATTTCTTTTGACAAATTATTGTTATTGAGATGGAAATGAATATTCTGTACCCCACCATGATGCGTGCCAAGTCATATTTGATTTTTGAAGTCATTTTGAAAATGAAAAATCCCTCTATACCCCCTCTGACGACCCGACAATGATTTCTGTTGACGAATTATTGTTTTTCACATGGAAATGGATGTTTTGCAACCTACTATGATGCGTGCCAAGCCTTATTTGAATTTTGAAGTCATTTTGATAATGAAAAATCCCTCTATACCCCCTCTAACGACCCGTCAATGATTTCCATTGATGAATTATTGTTATTCAGATGGAAATGGATATTCTGCAGCCCACCATGATGCGTGCCAAGTCTTATTTGATTTTGAGGTAATTTTGAAAATGAGAAATCCCTCTATACCCCTTCTGACGACCCGACAATGATTTCTTTTGACAAATTATTGTAATTGAGATGGAAATGAATATTCTGTACCCCACCATGTTGCGTGCCAAGTCATATTTGATTTTGGGGTAATTTTGATAATGAGAAATCCCTCTATACCCCCTCTGACGACCCGACAATGATTTCTTCTGACAAATTATTGTTATTGAGATGAAAATGAATATTCTGTACCCCACCATGATGCGTGCCAGGTCATATTTGATTTTTGAAGTCATTTTAAAAATGAAAAATCCCTCTATACCCCCTCCGACGACCCGACAATGATTTCTGTTGACGAATTATTATTTTTCAGATGGAAATGGATGTTTTGCACCCTACTATGATGCGTGCCAAGCCTTATTTGAATTTTGAAGTCATTTTGATAATGAAAAATCCCTCTATACCCCCTCTAACGACCCGTCAATGATTTTGTATTGACGAATTATTGTTATTCAGATAGAAATGGATATTCTGCAGCCCACCATGATGCGTGCCAATTCATATTTGATTTTGAGGTAATTTTGAAAATGAAAAATCCCTCTATACCCCCTCTGACGACCCGACAATGATTTCTTTTGACAAATCATTGTTATTGAGATGGAAATGAATATTCTGTACCCCACCATGTTGCGTGCCAAGTCATATTTGATTTTGGGGTAATCTTGATAATGAAAAATCCCTCTATACCCCCTCTAACGACCTGTCAATGATTTCCATTGACGAATTATTGTTATTCAGATGGAAATTGATATTCTGCAGCCCACCATGATGCGTGTCAAGTCATATTTGATTTTGAGGTAATTTTGAAAATGAAAAATCACTCTATACCCCCTCTGACGACCCGACAATGATTTCTTTTGACAAATTATTGTTATTAAGATGGAAATGAATATTTTGTACCTTACCATGATGCGTGCCAAGTCATATTTGATTTTGGGGTAATTTTGATAATGAAATATCCCTCTATACCCCCTCTAACGACCTGTCAATGATTTCCATTGACGAATTATTGTTATTCAGATGGAAATGGATATTCTGCAGCCCACCATGATGCGTGCCAAGTCATTTTTGATTTTTGAAGTCATTTTGAAAATGAAAAATCCCTCTATACCCCCTCTGACGACCCGACAATGATTTCTTTTGACAAATTATTGTTATTGCCATGGAAATGAATATTCTCTACCCCACCATGATGCGTGCCAAGTCATATTTGATTTTTGAAGTCATTTTGAAAATGAAAAATCCCTCTATACCCCCTCTCACGACCCGACAATGATTTCTGTTGACGAATTATTGTTATTCTGATGGAAAGGGATTTTCTGCACCCTACCATGATGCGTGCCAAGTCATATTAGCTTTTTGAAGAAATATTGAAAATGAAAAATCCCTGTATACCCCCTTCAACGACCCGACAATGATTTCTGTTGACGAATTATTGTTATTCAGATGGAAATGGATATTCTGCACCCCACTATGTTGCGTGCCAAGTGATATTTGATTTTGAGGTGATTTTGAAAATGAAAAATTCCTCTATACCCCCTCTAACGACCCGACAATGATTTCTGTTAACGAATTATTGTTATTCAGATAGAAATGGATATTCTGCACCCCACCATGATGCGTGCCAAGTCATATTTGATTTTTGAAGTCATTTTGATAATGAAAAATCCCTCTATACCCCCTCTAACGACCCGTCAGTGATTTCTGTTGACAAATTATTGTTATTCAGATGGAAATGGATATTCTGCACCCCACCATGATGCGTGCCAAGTCATATTTGATTTTTGAAGTCATTTTGAAATTGAAAATTCCCTCTATACCCCCTCTGACGACCTGACAATGATTTCTGTTGACGAATTATTGTTTTTCAGATGGAAATGGATGTTTTGCACCCTACTATGATGCGTGCCAAGCCATATTTGAATTTTGAAGTCATTTTGATAATGAAAAATCCCTCTATACCCCCTCTAACGACCCGTCAATGATTTCTGTTGACGAATTACTGTTATTCAGATGGAAATGGATATTCTGCAGCCCACTATGTTGCGTGCCAAGTCATATTTGATTTTGAGGTAATTTTGAAAATGAAAAATCCCTCTATACCCCCTCTGACGACCCGACAATGATTTCTTTTGACAAATTATTGTTATTGAGATGGAAATGAATATTCTGTACCCCACCATGATGCGTGCCAAGTCATATTTGATTTTTGAAGTCATTTTGAAAATGAGAAACCCCTGTATCCCCCCTCTAACGATCCGACAATGATTTCTGTTGACCAATTATTGTTATTCAGATGGAAATGGATATTCTGCACCCCATCAAGTTGCGTGCCAAGTCTTATTTGATTTTGAGGTAATTTTGAAAATGAAAAATCCCTCCATACCCCCTCTAACGACCCGACAATGATTTCTGTTAACGAATTATTGATATTCAGATAGAAATGGATATTCTGTACCCCCCCATGATGCGTGCCAAGTCATATTTGATTTTTGAAGTCATTTTGAAAATGAAAAATCCCTCTATACCCCCTCTGACGACCCGACAATGATTTCTGTTGATGAATTATTGTTATTCAGAAGGAAATGGATATTCTGCACACCACCATGATGCGTGCCAAGTCATATTAGATTTTTGAAGAAATATTGAAAAAGAGAAATCCCTTTATCCCCTCTCTAATGACCCGACAATGATTTCTGTTGACGAATTATTGTTATTCAGATGGAAATGGATATTCTGCACCCCACAAAGTTGCGTGCCAAGTCATATTTGATTTAGAGGTAATTTTGAAAATGAAAAATCCCTCTATACCCCCTCTGACGACCCGACAATGATTTCTTTTGACAAATCATTGTTATTGAGATGGAAATGAATATTCTGTACCCCACCATGTTGCGTGCCAAGTCATATTTGATTTTGGGGTAATCTTGATAATGAAAAATCCCTCTATACCCCCTCTAACGACCTGTCAATGATTTCCATTGACGAATTATTGTTATTCAGATGGAAATTGATATTCTGCAGCCCACCATGATGCGTGTCAAGTCATATTTGATTTTGAGGTAATTTTGAAAATGAAAAATCACTCTATACCCCCTCTGACGACCCGACAATGATTTCTTTTGACAAATTATTGTTATTAAGATGGAAATGAATATTTTGTACCTTACCATGATGCGTGCCAAGTCATATTTGATTTTGGGGTAATTTTGATAATGAAATATCCCTCTATACCCCCTCTAACGACCTGTCAATGATTTCCATTGACGAATTATTGTTATTCAGATGGAAATGGATATTCTGCAGCCCACCATGATGCGTGCCAAGTCATTTTTGATTTTTGAAGTCATTTTGAAAATGAAAAATCCCTCTATACCCCCTCTGACGACCCGACAATGATTTCTTTTGACAAATTATTGTTATTGCCATGGAAATGAATATTCTCTACCCCACCATGATGCGTGCCAAGTCATATTTGATTTTTGAAGTCATTTTGAAAATGAAAAATCCCTCTATACCCCCTCTAACGACCCGTCAATGATTTTGTATTGACGAATTATTGTTATTCAGATAGAAATGGATATTCTGCAGCCCACCATGATGCGTGCCAAGTCATATTTGATTTTGAGGTAATTTTGAAAATGAAAAATCCCTCTATACCCCCTCTGACGACCCGACAATGATTTCTTTTGACAAATCATTGTTATTGAGATGGAAATGAATATTCTGTACCCCACCATGTTGCGTGCCAAGTCATATTTGATTTTGGGGTAATCTTGATAATGAAAAATCCCTCTATACCCCCTCTAACGACCTGTCAATGATTTCCATTGACGAATTATTGTTATTCAGATGGAAATTGATATTCTGCAGCCCACCATGATGCGTGTCAAGCCATATTTGATTTTGAGGTAATTTTGAAAATGAAAAATCACTCTATACCCCCTCTGACGACCCGACAATGATTTCTTTTGTCAAATTATTGTTATTAAGATGGAAATGAATATTTTGTACCTTACCATGATGCGTGCCAAGTCATATTTGATTTTGGGGTAATTTTGATAATGAAATATCCCTCTATACCCCCTCTAACGACCTGTCAATGATTTCCATTGACGAATTATTGTTATTCAGATGGAAATGGATATTCTGCAGCCCACCATGATGCGTGCCAAGTCATTTTTGATTTTTGAAGTCATTTTGAAAATGAAAAATCCCTCTATACCCCCTCTGACGACCTGACAATGATTTCTGTTGATGAATTATTGTTATTTGGATGGAAATGCATGTTTTGCACCCCACTATGATGCGTGCCAAGTCATATTTGATTTATGAAGTCATTTTGATAATGAAAAATCCCTCTATACCCCCTCTGACGACCCGAAAATGATTTCTGTTGACAAATTATTGTTATTTAGATGGAAATGGATATTATGCACTCCACTATGATACGTGCCAAGTCATATTTGATTTTTGAAGTAATTTTGAAAATGAAAAATCCCTCTATACCCCCTCTGACGACCCGACAATGATTTCTTTTGACAAATTATTGTTATTGAGATGGAAATGAATATTCTGTACCCCACCATGATGCGTGCCAAGTCATATTTGATTTTTGAAGTCATTTTGAAAATGAAAAATCCCTCTATACCCCCTCTGACGACCCGACAATGATTTCTGTTGACGAATTATTGTTTTTCAGATGGAAATGGATGTTTTGCAACCTACTATGATGCGTGCCAAGCCTTATTTGAATTTTGAAGTCATTTTGATAATGAAAAATCCCTCTATACCCCCTCTAACGACCCGTCAATGATTTCCATTGATGAATTAATGTTATTCAGATGGAAATGGATATTCTGCAGCCCACCATGATGCGTGCCAAGTCTTATTTGATTTTGAGGTAATTTTGAAAATGAGAAATCCCTCTATACCCCTTCTGACGACCCGACAATGATTTCTTTTGACAAATTATTGTAATTGAGATGGAAATGAATATTCTGTACCCCACCATGTTGCGTGCCAAGTCATATTTGATTTTGGGGTAATTTTGATAATGAGAAATCCCTCTATACCCCCTCTGACGACCCGACAATGATTTCTTCTGACAAATTATTGTTATTGAGATGAAAATGAATATTCTGTACCCCACCATGATGCGTGCCAGGTCATATTTGATTTTTGAAGTCATTTTAAAAATGAAAAATCCCTCTATACCCCCTCCGACGACCCGACAATGATTTCTGTTGACGAATTATTATTTTTCAGATGGAAATGGATGTTTTGCACCCTACTATGATGCGTGCCAAGCCTTATTTGAATTTTGAAGTCATTTTGATAATGAAAAATCCCTCTATACCCCCTCTAACGACCCGTCAATGATTTTGTATTGACGAATTATTGTTATTCAGATAGAAATGGATATTCTGCAGCCCACCATGATGCGTGCCAAGTCATATTTGATTTTGAGGTAATTTTGAAAATGAAAAATCCCTCTATACCCCCTCTGACGACCCGACAATGATTTCTTTTGACAAATCATTGTTATTGAGATGGAAATGAATATTCTGTACCCCACCATGTTGCGTGCCAAGTCATATTTGATTTTGGGGTAATCTTGATAATGAAAAATCCCTCTATACCCCCTCTAACGACCTGTCAATGATTTCCATTGACGAATTATTGTTATTCAGATGGAAATTGATATTCTGCAGCCCACCATGATGCGTGTCAAGTCATATTTGATTTTGAGGTAATTTTGAAAATGAAAAATCACTCTATACCCCCTCTGACGACCCGACAATGATTTCTTTTGACAAATTATTGTTATTAAGATGGAAATGAATATTTTGTACCTTACCATGATGCGTGCCAAGTCATATTTGATTTTGGGGTAATTTTGATAATGAAATATCCCTCTATACCCCCTCTAACGACCTGTCAATGATTTCCATTGACGAATTATTGTTATTCAGATGGAAATGGATATTCTGCAGCCCACCATGATGCGTGCCAAGTCATTTTTGATTTTTGAAGTCATTTTGAAAATGAAAAATCCCTCTATACCCCCTCTGACGACCCGACAATGATTTCTTTTGACAAATTATTGTTATTGCCATGGAAATGAATATTCTCTACCCCACCATGATGCGTGCCAAGTCATATTTGATTTTTGAAGTCATTTTGAAAATGAAAAATCCCTCTATACCCCCTCTCACGACCCGACAATGATTTCTGTTGACGAATTATTGTTATTCTGATGGAAAGGGATTTTCTGCACCCTACCATGATGCGTGCCAAGTCATATTAGCTTTTTGAAGAAATATTGAAAATGAAAAATCCCTGTATACCCCCTTCAACGACCCGACAATGATTTCTGTTGACGAATTATTGTTATTCAGATGGAAATGGATATTCTGCACCCCACTATGTTGCGTGCCAAGTGATATTTGATTTTGAGGTGATTTTGAAAATGAAAAATTCCTCTATACCCCCTCTAACGACCCGACAATGATTTCTGTTAACGAATTATTGTTATTCAGATAGAAATGGATATTCTGCAGCCCACCATGATACGTGCCAAGTCATATTAGATTTTTGAAGAAATATTGAAAATGAAAAATCCCTCCATACCCCCTATGACGACACGACAATGATTTATGTTGACGAATTATTGTTATTCAGATGGACATGGATACTTTGCACCCCACCATGATGCGTGCCTAGTCATATTAGATTTTTGAAGTGATTTTGAAAATGACAAAACCCTCTTTACCACCTCTAACGACCTGTCAATGATTTCTGTTGACGAATTATTGTTATTCAGATGGAAATAGATATTCTGCACCCCACCATGATGCGTGCCAAGTCATATTAGATTTTGAGGTAATTTTGAAAATGAAAAATCCCTCTATAATCCCTCTGACGACCCGACAATGATTTCTGTTGACAAATTAATGTTATTCAGATAGAAATGGAGATTCTGCACCCCACCATGATGCGTGCCAAGTCATATTGGATTTTGAGGTAATTTTGAAAATGAAAAATCCCTCTATACCCCCTCTAACGACCTGTCAATGATTTCCATTGACGAATTATTGTTATTCAGATGGAAATTGATATTCTGCAGCCCACCATGATGCGTGTCAAGTCATATTTGATTTTGAGGTAATTTTGAAAATGAAAAATCCCTCTATACCCCCTCTGACGACCCGACAATGATTTCTTTTGACAAATTATTGTTATTGAGATGGAAATGAATATTTTGTACCCCACCATGATGCGTGCCAAGTCATATTTGATTTTGGGGTAATTTTGATAATGAAATATCCCTCTATACCCCCTCTAACGACCTGTCAATGATTTCCATTGACGAATTATTGTTATTCAGATGGAAATGGATATTCTGCAGCCCACCATGATGCGTGCCAAGTCATTTTTGATTTTTGAAGTCATTTTGAAAATGAAAAATCCCTCTATACCCCCTCTGACGACCCGACAATGATTTCTTTTGACAAATTATTGTTATTGCGATGGAAATGAATATTCTCTACCCCAGCATGATGCGTGCCAAGTCATATTTGATTTTTGAAGTCATTTTGAGAATGAAAAATCCCTCTATACCCCCTCTCACGACCCGACAATGATTTCTGTTGACGAATTATTGTTATTCAGATGGAAAGGGATTTTCTGCACCCTACCATGATGCGTGCCAAGTCATATTAGCTTTTTGAAGAAATATTGAAAATGAAAAATCCCTGTATGCCCCCTTCAACGACCCGACAATGATTTCTGTTGAAGAATTATTGTTATTCAGATGGAAATGGATATTCTGCACTTCACCATGTTGCGTGCCAAGTCATATTTGATTTTGGGGTAATTTTGAAAATGAAGAATCCCTCTATACCCCTTCTAACGACCCGACAATGATTTCTGTTGACGAATTATTGTTATTCAGATGGAAATGGATATTCTGCACCCCACTATGTTGCGTGCCAAGTGATATTTGATTTTGAGGTAATTTTGAAAATGAAAAATCCCTCTATAATCCCTCTGACGACCCGACAATGATTTCTGTTGACGAATTATTGTTATTCAGATGAAAATGGATATTCTGCACCCTACTATGATTCGTGCCAAGTCATATTAGATTTTGAGGTAATTTTGAAAATTAAAAATCCCTCTATACCCCCTCTGACGTCCCGACAATGATTTCTGTTGACAAATTATTGTTATCGAGATGGAAATGGATATTCTGTACCTCACCATGATGCGAGCCAAGTCATATTTGATTTTTGAAGTCATTTTGATAATGAAAAATCCCTCTATACCCCCTCTAACGACCCGTCAGTGATTTCTGTTGACAAATTATTGTTATTCAGATGGAAATGGATATTCTGCACCCCACCATGATGCGTGCCAAGTCATATTTGATTTTTGAAGTCATTTTGAAATTGAAAATTCCCTCTATACCCCCTCTGACGACCTGACAATGATTTCTGTTGACGAATTATTGTTTTTCAGATGGAAATGGATGTTTTGCACCCTACTATGATGCGTGCCAAGCCATATTTGAATTTTGAAGTCATTTTGATAATGAAAAATCCCTCTATACCCCCTCTAACGACCCGTCAATGATTTCTGTTGACGAATTACTGTTATTCAGATGGAAATGGATATTCTGCAGCCCACTATGTTGCGTGCCAAGTCATATTTGATTTTGAGGTAATTTTGAAAATGAAAAATCCCTCTATACCCCCTCTGACGACCCGACAATGATTTCTTTTGACAAATTATTGTTATTGAGATGGAAATGAATATTCTGTACCCCACCATGATGCGTGCCAAGTCATATTTGATTTTTGAAGTCATTTTGAAAATGAGAAACCCCTGTATCCCCCCTCTAACGATCCGACAATGTTTTCTGTTGACCAATTATTGTTATTCAGATGGAAATGGATATTCTGCACCCCATCAAGTTGCGTGCCAAGTCTTATTTGATTTTGAGGTAATTTTGAAAATGAAAAATCCCTCCATACCCCCTCTAACGACCCGACAATGATTTCTGTTAACGAATTATTGATATTCAGATAGAAATGGATATTCTGTACCCCCCCATGATGCGTGCCAAGTCATATTTGATTTTTGAAGTCATTTTGAAAATGAAAAATCCCTCTATACCCCCTCTGACGACCCGACAATGATTTCTGTTGATGAATTATTGTTATTCAGAAGGAAATGGATATTCTGCACACCACCATGATGCGTGCCAAGTCATATTAGATTTTTGAAGAAATATTGAAAAAGAGAAATCCCTTTATCCCCTCTCTAATGACCCGACAATGATTTCTGTTGACGAATTATTGTTATTCAGATGGAAATGGATATTCTGCACCCCACAAAGTTGCGTGCCAAGTCATATTTGATTTAGAGGTAATTTTGAAAATGAAAAATCCCTCTATACTCCCTCTAACGACCCGACAATGATTTCTGTTAACGAATTATTGTTATTCAGATAGAAATGGATATTCTGCAGCCCACCATGATGCGTGCCAAGTCATATTAGATTTTTGAAGAAATATTGAAAATGAAAAATCCCTCCATACCTCCTATGACGACACGACAATGATTTATGTTGACGAATTATTGTTATCTAGATGGACATGGATACTTTGCACCACACCATGATGCGTGCCTAGTCATATTTGATTTTTGAAGTCATTTTGAAAATGTAAAATCCCTCTCTACCCCATCTAACGACCCGTCAATGATTTCTGATTACGAATTATTGTTATTCAGATGGAAATAGATATTCTGCACCCCACCATGATGCGTGCCAAGTCATATTTGATTTTTGAAGTCATTTTGAAAATGAAAAATCCCTCTATTCCCTCTCTGACGACCCGACAATGATTTCTGTTGACGAATTATTGTTATTTGGATGGAAATGCATGTTTTGCACCCCACTATGATGCGTGCCAAGTCATATTTGATTTATGAAGTCATTTTGATAATGAAAAATCCCTCTATACCCCATCTGACGACCCGAAAATGATTTCTGTTGACGAATTATTGTTATTTAGATGAAAATGGATATTATGCACTCCACTATGATACGTGCCAAGTCATATTTGATTTTTGAAGTAATTTTGAAAATGAAAAATCCCTCTATGCCCCCTCTAACGACCCGTCAATGACTTCTGTTGACGAATTATTGTTATTCAGATGGAAATGGATATTCTGCACCCCACCATGATGCGTGCCAAGTCATATTAGATTTTGAGGTAATTTTGAAAATGAAAAATCCCTCTATAATCCCTCTGACGACCCGACAATGATATCTGTTGACAAATTAATGTTATTCAGATGGAAATGGAAATTCTGCACCCCACCATGATGCGTGCCAAGTCATATTTGATTTTGATGTAATTTTGAAAATGAAAAATCCCTCTATACCCCGTCTGACGACCCGTCAATGATTTCTGTAGACTAATTATTGATATTCAGATGGAAATGGATATTCTGCACCCCACCATGATGCGTGCCAAGTCATATTAGATTTTGAGGTAATTTTGAAAATGAAAAATCCCTCTATAATCCCTCTGACGACCCGACAATGATATCTGTTGACAAATTAATGTTATTCAGATGGAAATGGAAATTCTGCACCCCACCATGATGCGTGCCAAGTCATATTTGATTTTGAGGTAATTTTGAAAATGAAAAATCCCTCTATACCTCCTCTAACGACCCGTCAATGATTTCTGTTGACGAATTATTGTTATTCAGATGGAAATGGATATTCTGCACCCCACTATGAAGCGTGCCAAGTCATATTTGATTTTTGAAGTCATTTTGAAATTGAAAATTCCCTCTATACCCCCTCTGACGACCTGACAATGATTTCTGTTGATGAATTATTGTTATTTGGATGGGAATGCATGTTTTGCACCCCACTATGATGCGTGCCAAGTCATATTTGATTTATGAAGTCATTTTGATAATGAAAAATCCCTCTATACCCCCTCTGACGACCCGAAAATGATTTCTGTTGACGAATTATTGTTATTTAGATGAAAATGGATATTATGCACTCCACTATGATACGTGCCAAGTCATATTTGATTTTTGAAGTAATTTTGAAAATGAAAAATCCCTCTATACCCCCTCTGACGACCCGACAATGAGTTCTTTTGGCAAATTATTGTTATTGAGATGGAAATGAATATTCTGTACCCCACCATGATGCGTGCCAAGTCATATTTGATTTTTGAAGTCATTTTGAAAATGAAAAATCCCTCTATACCCCCTCTGACGACCCGACAATGATTTCTGTTGACGAATTATTGTTTTTCAGATGGAAATGGATGTTTTGCAACCTACTATGATGCGTGCCAAGCCTTATTTGAATTTTGAAGTCATTTTGATAATGAAAAATCCCTCTATACCCCCTCTAACGACCCGTCAATGATTTCCATTGATGAATTATTGTTATTCAGATGGAAATGGATATTCTGCAGCCCACCATGATGCGTGCCAAGTCTTATTTGATTTTGAGGTAATTTTGAAAATGAGAAATCCCTCTATACCCCCTCTGACGACCCGACAATGATTTCTTTTGACAAATTATTGTAATTGAGATGGAAATGAATATTCTGTACCCCACCATGTTGCGTGCCAAGTCATATTTGATTTTGGGGTAATTTTGATAATGAGAAATCCCTCTATACCCCCTCTGACGACCCGACAATGATTTCTTCTGACAAATCATTGTTATTGAGATGAAAATGAATATTCTGTACCCCACCATGATGCGTGCCAGGTCATATTTGATTTTTGAAGTCATTTTAAAAATGAAAAATCCCTCTATACCCCCTCCGACGACCCGACAATGATTTCTGTTGACGAATTATTATTTTTCAGATGGAAATGGATGTTTTGCACCCTACTATGATGCGTGCCAAGCCTTATTTGAATTTTGAAGTCATTTTGTTAATGAAAAATCCCTCTATACCCCCTCTAACGACCCGTCAATGATTTTGTATTGACGAATTATTGTTATTCATATAGAAATGGATATTCTGCAGCCCACCATGATGCGTGCCAAGTCATATTTGATTTTGAGGTAATTTTGAAAATGAAAAATCCCTCTATACCCCCTCTGACGACCCGACAATGATTTCTTTTGACAAATCATTGTTATTGAGATGGAAATGAATATTCTGTACCCCACCATGTTGCGTGCCAAGTCATATTTGATTTTGGGGTAATCTTGATAATGAAAAATCCCTCTATACCCCCTCTAACGACCTGTCAATGATTTCCATTGACGAATTATTGTTATTCAGATGGAAATTGATATTCTGCAGCCCACCATGATGCGTGTCAAGTCATATTTGATTTTGAGGTAATTTTGAAAATGAAAAATCCCTCTATACCCCCTCTGACGACCCGACAATGATTTCTTTTGACAAATTATTGTTATTAAAATGGAAATGAATATTTTGTACCCCACCATGATGCGTGCCAAGTCATATTTGATTTTGGGGTAATTTTGATAATGAAATATCCCTCTATACCCCCTCTAACGACCTGTCAATGATTTCCATTGACGAATTATTGTTATTCAGATGGAAATGGATATTCTGCAGCCCACCATGATGCGTGCCAAGTCATTTTTGATTTTTGAAGTCATTTTGAAAATAAAAAATCCCTCTATACCCCCTCTGACGACCCGACAATGATTTCTTTTGACAAATTATTGTTATTGCGATGGAAATAAATATTCTCTACCCCACCATGATGCGTGCCAAGTCATATTTGATTTTTGAAGTCATTTTGAAAATGAAAAATACCTCTATACCCCCTCTCACGACCCGACAATGATTTCTGTTGACGAATTATTGTTATTCAGATGGAAAGGGATTTTCTGCACTCTACCATGATGCGTGCCAAGTCATATTAGCTTTTTGAAGAAATATTGAAAATGAAAAATCCCTGTATACCCCCTTCAACGACCCGACAATGATTTCTGTTGACGAATTATTGTTATTCAGATGGAAATGGATATTCTGCACTTCACCATGTTGCGTGCCAAGTCATATTTGATTTTGGGGTAATTTTGAAAATGAAGAATCCCCCTATACCCCTTCTAACGACCCGACAATGATTTCTGTTGACGAATTATTGTTATTCAGATGGAAATGGATATTCTGCACCCCACTATGTTGCGTGCCAAGTGATATTTGATTTTGAGGTGATTTTGAAAATGAAAAATCCCTCTATACCCCCTCTAACGACCCGACAATGATTTCTGTTAACGAATTATTGTTATTCAGATAGAAATGGATATTCTGCAGCCCACCATGATGCGTGCCAAGTCATATTAGATTTTTGAAGAAATATTGAAAATGAAAAATCCCTCCATACCCCCTATGACGACACGACAATGATTTATGTTGACGAATTATTGTTATTCAGATGGACATGGATACTTTGCACCCCACCATGATGCGTGCCTAGTCATATTAGATTTTTGAAGTGATTTTGAAAATGACAAAACCCTCTTTACCACCTCTAACGACCTGTCAATGATTTCTGTTGACGAATTATTGTTATTCAGATGGAAATAGATATTCTGCACCCCACCATGATGCGTGCCAAGTCATATTAGATTTTGAGGTAATTTTGAAAATGAAAAATCCCTCTATAATCCCTCTGACGACCCGACAATGATTTCTGTTGACAAATTAATGTTATTCAGATAGAAATGGAGATTCTGCACCCCACCATGATGCGTGCCAAGTCATATTGGATTTTGAGGTAATTTTGAAACTGAAAAATCCCTCTATACCCCCTCTAACGACCTGTCAATGATTTCCATTGACGAATTATTGTTATTCAGATGGAAATTGATATTCTGCAGCCCACCATGATGCGTGTCAGGTCATATTTGATTTTGAGGTAATTTTGAAAATGAAAAATCCCTCTATACCCCCTCTGACGACCCGACAATGATTTCTTTTGACAAATTATTGTTATTGAGATGGAAATGAATATTTTGTACCCCACCATGATGCGTGCCAATTCATATTTGATTTTGGGGTAATTTTGATAATGAAATATCCCTCTATACCCCCTCTAACGACCTGTCAATGATTTCCATTGACGAATTATTGTTATTCAGATGGAAATGGATATTCTGCAGCCCACCATGATGCGTGCCAAGTCATTTTTGATTTTTGAAGTCATTTTGAAAATGAAAAATCCCTCTATACCCCCTCTGACGACCCGACAATGATTTCTTTTGACAAATTATTGTTATTGCGATGAAAATGAATATTCTCTACCCCACCATGATGCGTGCCAAGTCATATTTGATTTTTGAAGTCATTTTGAAAATGAAAAATCCCTCTATACCCCCTCTCACGACCCGACAATGATTTCTGTTGACGAATTATTGTTATTCAGATGGAAAGGGATTTTCTGCACCCTACCATGATGCGTGCCAAGTCATATTAGCTTTTTGAAGAAATATTGAAAATGAAAAATCCCTGTATGCCCCCTTCAACGACCCGACAATGATTTCTGTTGACGAATTATTGTTATTCAGATGGAAATGGATATTCTGCACTTCACCATGTTGCGTGCCAAGTCATATTTGATTTTGGGGTAATTTTGAAAATGAAGAATCCCTCTATACCCCTTCTAACGACCCGACAATGATTTCTGTTGACGAATTATTGTTATTCAGATGGAAATGGATATTCTGCACCCCACTATGTTGCATGCCAAGTGATATCTGATTTTGAGGTAATTTTGAAAATGAAAAATCCCTCTATAATCCCTCTGACGACCCGACAATGATTTCTGTTGACGAATTATTGTTATTCAGATGAAAATGGATATTCTGCACCCTACTATGATTCGTGCCAAGTCATATTAGATTTTGAGGTAATTTTGAAAATTAAAAATCCCTCTATACCCCCTCTGACGTCCCGACAATGATTTCTGTTGACAAATTATTGTTATCGAGATGGAAATGGATATTCTGTACCTCACCATGATGCGAGCCAAGTCATATTTGATTTTTGAAGTCATTTTGATAATGAAAAATCCCTCTATACCCCCTCTAACGACCCGTCAGTGATTTCTGTTGACAAATTATTGTTATTCAGATGGAAATGGATATTCAGCACCCCACCATGATGCGTGCCAAGTCATATTTGATTTTTGAAGTCATTTTGAAATTGAAAATTCCCTCTATACCCCCTCTGACGACCTGACAATGATTTCTGTTGACGAATTATTGTTTTTCAGATGGAAATGGATGTTTTGCGCCCTACTATGATGCGTGCCAAGCCATATTTGAATTTTGAAGTCATTTTGATAATGAAAAATCCCTCTATACCCCCTCTAACGACCCGTCAATGAATTCTGTTGACGAATTATTGTTATTCAGATGGAAATGGATATTCTGCAGCCCACTATGTTGCGTGCCAAGTCATATTTGATTTTGAGGTAATTTTGAAAATGAAAAATCCCTCTATACCCCCTCTGACGACCCGACAATGATTTCTTTTGACAAATTATTGTTATTGAGATGGAAATGAATATTCTGTACCCCACCATGATGCGTGCCAAGTCATATTTGATTTTTGAAGTCATTTTGAAAATGAGAAATCCCTCTATACCCCCTCTGACGACCCGACCATGATTTCTGTTGATGAATTATTGTTATTCAGAAGGAAATGGATATTCTGCACACCACCATGATGCGTGCCAAGTCATATTAGATTTTTGAAGAAATATTGAAAAAGAAAAATCCCTGTATCCCCTCTCTAATGACCCGACAATGATTTCTGTTGACGAATTATTGTTATTCAGATGGAAATGGATATTCTGCACCCCACAAAGTTGCGTGCCAAGTCATATTTGATTTAGAGGTAATTTTGAAAATGAAAAATCCCTCTATACCCCCTCTAACGACCCGACAATGATTTCTGTTAACGAATTATTGATATTCAGATAGAAATGGATATTCTGTACCCCCCCATGATGCGTGCCAAGTCATATTTGATTTTTGAAGTCATTTTGAAAATGAAAAATCCCTCTATACCCCCTCTGACGACCCGACCATGATTTCTGTTGATGAATTATTGTTATTCAGAAGGAAATGGATATTCTGCACACCACCATGATGCGTGCCAAGTCATATTAGATTTTTGAAGAAATATTGAAAAAGAAAAATCCCTGTATCCCCTCTCTAATGACCCGACAATGATTTCTGTTGACGAATTATTGTTATTCAGATGGAAATGGATATTCTGCACCCCACAAAGTTGCGTGCCAAGTCATATTTGATTTAGAGGTAATTTTGAAAATGAAAAATCCCTCTATACTCCCTCTAACGACCCGACAATGATTTCTGTTAACGAATTATTGTTATTCAGATAGAAATGGATATTCTGCAGCCCACCATGATGCGTGCCAAGTCATATTAGATTTTTGAAGAAATATTGAAAATGAAAAATCCCTCCATACCTCCTATGACGACCCGACAATGATTTCTTTTGACAAATTATTGTTATTGAGATGGAAATGAATATTCTGTACCCCACCATGATGCGTGCCAAGTCATATTTGATTTTTGAAGTCATTTTGAAAATGAAAAATCCCTCTATACCCCCTCTGACGACCCGACAATGATTTCTGTTGACAAATTATTGTTTTTCAGATGGAAATGGATGTTTTGCAACCTACTATGATGCGTGCCAAGCCTTATTTGCATTTTGAAGTCATTTTGATAATGAAAAATCCCTCTATACCCCCTCTAACGACCCGTCAATGATTTCCATTGACGAATTATTGTTATTCAGATGGAAATGGATATTCTGCAGCCCACCATGATGCGTGCCAAGTCTTATTTGATTTTGAGGTAATTTTGAAAATGAGAAATCCCTCTATACCCCCTCTGACGACCCGACAATGATTTCTTTCAACAAATTATTATTATTGAGATGGAAATGAATATTCTCTACCCCACCATGTTGCGTGCCAAGTCATATTTGATTTTGGGGTAATTTTGATAATGAGAAATTCCTCTATACCCCCTCCGACGACCCGACAATGATTTCTTCTGACAAATTATTGTTATTGAGATGAAAATGAATATTCTGTACCCCACCATGATGCGTGCCAAGTCATATTTGATTTTTGAAGTCATTTTGAAAATGAAAAATCCCTCTATACCCCCTCTGACGACCCGACAATGATTTCTGTTGACGAATTATTGTTATTCAGATGAAAATGGATATTCTGCACCCCACCATGATGCGTGCCAAGTCATATTTGATTTTTGAAGTCATTTTGAAATTGAAAATTCCCTCTATACCCCCTCTGACGACCTGACAATGATTTCTGTTGACGAATTATTGTTTTTCAGATGGAAATGGATGTTTTGCACCCTACTATGATGCGTGCCAAGCCATATTTGTATTTTGAAGTCATTTTGAAAATGAAAAATCCCTCTATACCCCCTCTGACGACCCGACAATGATTTCTGTTGACAAATTATTGTTTTTCAGATGGAAATGGATGTTTTGCAACCTACTATGATGCGTGCCAAGCCTTATTTGCATTTTGAAGTCATTTTGATAATGAAAAATCCCTCTATACCCCCTCTAACGACCCGTCAATGATTTCCATTGACGAATTATTGTTATTCAGATGGAAATGGATATTCTGCAGCCCACCATGATGCGTGCCAAGTCTTATTTGATTTTGAGGTAATTTTGAAAATGAGAAATCCCTCTATACCCCCTCTGACGACCCGACAATGATTTCTTTCAACAAATTATTATTATTGAGATGGAAATGAATATTCTCTACCCCACCATGTTGCGTGCCAAGTCATATTTGATTTTGGGGTAATTTTGATAATGAGAAATTCCTCTATACCCCCTCCGACGACCCGACAATGATTTCTTCTGACAAATTATTGTTATTGAGATGAAAATGAATATTCTGTACCCCACCATGTTGCGTGCCAAGTCATATTTGATTTTGGGGTAATTTTGATAATGAAAAATCCCTCTATACCCCCTCTAACGACCTGTCAATGATTTCCATTGACGAATTATTGTTATTCAGATGGAAATGGATATTCTGCAGCCCACCATGATGCGTGCCAAGTCATATTTGATTTTGAGGTAATTTTGAAAATGAAAAATCCCTCTATACCCCCTCTGCCGACCCGACAATGATTTTTTTTGACAAATTATTGTTATTGAGATGAAAATGAATATTCTGTATTCCACCATGATGCGTGCCAAGTCATATTTGATTTTGGGGTAATTTTGATAATGAAAAATCCCTCTATACCCCCTCTAACGACCTGTCAATGATTTCCAATGACGAATTATTGTTATTCAGATGGAAATGGATATTCTGCAGCCCGCCATGATGCGTGCCAAGTCATATTTGATTTTGAGGTAATTTTGAAAATGAAAAATCCCTCTATACCCCCTCTGACGACCCGACAATGATTTCTTTTGACAAATTATTGTTATTGAGATGGAAATGAATATTGTGTACCCCACTATGTTGCGTGCCAAGTCATATTTGATTTAGGGGTAATTTTGAAAATGAAATATCCCTCTATACCCCCTCTGACGACACGACAATGATTTATTTTAAGGAATTATTGTTATTCAGATGGGAATGGATATTCTGCACCCCACCATGATGCGTGCCAAGTCATATTTGATTTTGAGGTTATTTTGATAATGAAAAATCCCTCTATACCTCCTCTGACGTCCCGACAATGATTTATGTTGACAAATTATTGTTATTTAGATGAAATTGCATGTTTTGCACCCCACTATGATGCGTGCCAAGTCGTATTTGATTTTTGAAGTCATTTTGATAATGAAAATTCCCTTTATTCCCTCTCTGACGACCCGACAATAATTTCTGTAGACAATTTATTTTTATAGAGATGGAAATGGATATTCTGTACTCCACCATGATGCGTGCCAAGTCATATTTGATTTTTGAAGTCATTTTGAAAATGAAAAATCCCTCTCTACCCCCTCTAACGACCCGTCAATGATTTCTGTTTACGAATTATTGTTATTCAGATGGAAATAGATATTCTGCACCCCACCATGATGCGTGCCAAGTCATATTTGATTTTTGAAGTCATTTTGAAAATGAAAAATCCCTCTATTCCCTCTCTGACGACCCGACAATGATTTCTGTTGACGAATTATTGTTATTTGGATGGAAATGCATGTTTTGCACCCCACTATGATGCGTGCCAAGTCATATTTGATTTATGAAGTCATTTTGATAATGAAAAATCCCTCTATACCCCCTCTGACGACCCGAAAATGATTTCTGTTGACGAATTATTGTTATTTAGATGAAAATGGATATTATGCACTCCACTATGATACGTGCCAAGTCATATTTGATTTTTGAAGTAATTTTGAAAATGAAAAATCTCTTTAATCCCCTCTGACGACCCGACAATAATTTATGTTGACGAATTATTGTTATTTAGATGAAAATGGATATTATGCACCCCACCATGATGCGTGCCAAGTCATATTAGATTTTTGAAGAAATATTGATAATGAAAAATCCCTCTATACCCCCTCTAACGACCCGTCAATGATTTCTGTTGACGAATTATTGTTATTCAGATGGAAATGGATATTCTGCAGCCCACCATGATGCGTGCCAAGTCATATTTGATTTTGAGGTAATTTTGAAAATGAAAAATCCATCTATAATCCCTCTGACGACCCGACAATGATTTCTGTTGACGAAAAATTGTTATTCAGATGAAACTGAATATTTTGCACCCTACTATTATGCGTGCCAAGCCTTGTTTGAATTTTGAAGTCATTTTGATAATGAAAAATCCCTCTATACCCCCTCTAACGAGCCGTCAATGATTTCCATTGACGAATTATTGTTATTCAGATGGAAATAAATTTTCTGCAGCCCACCATGATGCGTGCCAAGTCATATTTGATTTTGAGGTAATTTTGAAAATGAAAAATCCCTCTATACCCCCTCTGACGACCCGACAATGATTTCTTTTGACAAATTATTGTTATTGAGATGGAAATGAATATTCTGTACCCCACCATGATGCGTGCCAAGTCATATTTGATTTTTGAAGTCATTTTGATAATGAAAAATCCCTCTATAACCCCTCTGACGACCCGACAATGATTTCTGTTGACAAATTATTGTTTTTCAGATGGAAATGGATGTTTTGCAACCTACTATGATGCGTGCCGAGCCTTATTTGAATTTTGAAGTCATTTTGATAATGAAAAATCCCTCTATACCCCCTCTAACGACCCGTCAATGATTTCCATAGACGAATTATTGTTATTCAGATGGAAATGGATATTCTGCAGCCCACCATGATGCGTGCCAAGTCTTATTTGATTTTGAGGTAATTTTGAAAATGAGAAATCCCTCTATACCCCCTCTGACGACCCGACAATGATTTCTTTTGACAAATTATTGTTATTGAGATGGAAATGAATATTCTGTACCCCACCATGTTGCGTGCCAAGTCATATTTGATTTTGGGGTAATTTTGATAATGAGAAATCCCTCTATACCCCCTCTGACGACCCGACAATGATTTCTTCTGACAAATTATTGTTATTGAGATGAAAATGAATATTTTGTACCCCACCATGATGCGTGCCAAGTCATATTTGATTTTTGAAGTCATTTTGAAAATGAAAAATCCCTCTATACCCCCTCTGACGACCCGACAATGATTTCTGTTGACGAATTATTGTTTTTCAGATGGAAATGGATGTTTTGCACCCTACTATGATGCGTGCCAAGCCTTATTTGAATTTTGAAGTCATTTTGATAATGAAAAATCCCTCTATACCCCCTCTAACGACCCGTCAATGATTTTGTATTGACGAATTATTTTTATTCAAATGGAAATGGATATTCTGCAGCCCACCATGAGGCGTGCCAAGTCATATTTGATTTTGAGGTAATTTTGAAAATGAAAAATCCCTCTATACCCCCTCTGACGACCCGACAATGATTTCTTTTGACAAATCATTGTTATTGAGATGGAAATGAATATTCTGTACCCCACCATGTTGCGTGCCAAGTCATATTTGATTTTGGGGTAATTTTGATAATGAAAAATCCCTCTATACCCTCTCTAACGACCTGTCAATGATTTCCATTGACGAATTATTGTTATTCAGATGGAAATGGATATTCTGCAGCCCATTATGATGCGTGCCAAGTCATATTTGATTTTGAGGTAATTTTGAAAATGAAAAATCCCTCTATACCCCCTCTGACGACCCGACAATGATTTCTTCTTACAAATTATTGTTATTGCGATGGAAATGAATATTCTGTACCCCACCATGATGCGTGCCAAGTCATATTTGATTTTTGAAGTCATTTTGAAAATGAAAAATCCCTCTATACCCCCTCTGACGACCCGACAATGATTTCTGTTGACGAATTAATGTTTTTCAGATGGAAATGGATGTTTTGCACCCTACTATGATGCGTGCCAAGCCTTATTTGAATTTTGAAGTCATATTGATAATGAAAAATCCCTCTATACCCCCTCTAACGACCCGTCAATGATTTTATATTGACGAATTATTGTTATTCAGATGGAAATGGATATTCTGCAGCCCACCATGATGCGTGCCAAGTCATATTTGATTTTGAAGTAATTTTGAAAATGAAAAATCCCTCTATACCCCCTCTGACGACCCGACAATGATTTCTTTTGACAAATTATTGTTATTTAGATGAAAATGGATATTATGCACCCCACCATGATGCGTGCCAAGTCATATTAGATTTTTGAAGAAATATTGATAATGAAAAATCCCTCTATACCCCCTCTAACGACCCGTCAATGATTTCTGTTGACGAATTATTGTTATTCAGATGGAAATGGATATTCTGCAGCCCACCATGATGCGTGCCAAGTCTTATTTGATTTTGAGGTAATTTTGAAAATGAAAAATCCATCTATAATCCCTCTGACGACCCGACAATGATTTCTGTTGACGAAATATTGTTATTCAGATGAAACTGAATATTTTGCACCCTACTATTATGCGTGCCAAGCCTTGTTTGAATTTTGAAGTCATTTTGATAATGAAAAATCCCTCTATACCCCCTCTAACGAGCCGTCAATGATTTCCATTGACAAATTATTGTTATTCAGATGGAAATAAATTTTCTGCAGCCCACCATGATGCGTGCCAAGTCATATTTGATTTTGAGGTAATTTTGAAAATGAAAAATCCCTCTATACCCCCTCTGACGACCCGACAATGATTTATTTTGACAAATTATTGTTATTGAGATGGAAATGAATATTCTGTACCCCACCATGATGCGTGCCAAGTCATATTTGATTTTTGAAGTCATTTTGATAATAAAAAATCCCTCTATACCCCCTCTGACGACCCGTCAATGATTTCTGGTGACAAATTATTGTTTTTCAGATAGAAATGGATGTTTTGCAACCTACTATGATGCGTGCCGAGCCTTATTTGAATTTTGAAGTCATTTTGATAATGAAAAATCCCTCTATACCCCCTCTAACGACCCGTCAATGATTTCCATTGACGAATTATTGTTATTCAGATGGAAATGGATATTCTGCAGCCCACCATGATGCGTGCCAAGTCATATTTGATTTTGGGGTAATTTTGATAATGAGAAATCCCTCTATACCCCCTCTGACGACCCGACAATGATTTCTGTTGACGAATTATTGTTTTTCAGATGGAAATGGATGTTTTGCACCCTACTATGATGCGTGCCAAGCCTTATTTGAATTTTGAAGTCATTTTGATAATGAAAAATCCCTCTATACCCCCTCTAACGACCCGTCAATGATTTTGTATTGACGAATTATTGTTATTCAGATGGAAATGGATATTCTGCAGCCCACCATGAGGCGTGCCAAGTCATATTTGATTTTGAGGTAATTTTGAAAATGAAAAATCCCTCTATACCCCCTCTGACGACCCGACAATGATTTCTTTTGACAAATCATTGTTATTGAGATGGAAATGAATATTCTGTACCCCACCATGTTGCGTGCCAAGTCATATTTGATTTTGGGGTAATTTTGATAATGAAAAATCCCTCTATACCCCCTCTAACGACCTGTCAATGATTTCCATTGACGAATTATTGTTATTCAGATGGAAATGGATATTCCGCAGCCCACCATGATGCGTGCCAAGTCATATTTGATTTTGAGGTAATTTTGAAAATGAAAAATCCCTCTATACCCCCTCTGACGACCCGACAATGATTTCTTCTTACAAATTATTGTTATTGCGATGGAAATGAATATTCTGTTCCCCACCATGATGCGTGCCAAGTCATATTTGATTTTTGAAGTCATTTTGAAAATGAAAAATCCCTCTATACCCCCTCTGACGACCCGACAATGATTTCTGTTGACGAATTATTGTTTTTCAGATGGAAATGGATGTTTTGCACCCTACTATGATGCGTGCCAAGCCTTATTTGAATTTTGAAGTCATATTGATAATGAAAAATCCCTCTATACCCCCTCTAACGACCCGTCAATGATTTTATATTGACGAATTATTGTTATTCAGATGGAAATGGATATTCTGCAGCCCACCATGATGCGTGCCAAGTCATATTTGATTTTGAGGTAATTTTGAAAATGAAAAATCCCTCTATACCCCCTCTGACGACCCGACAATGATTTCTTTTGACAAATTATTGTTATTGAGATGGAAATGAATATTCTGTACCCCACCATTTTGCGTGCCAATTCGTATTTGATTTTGGGGTAATTTTGATAATGAGAAATCCCTCTATACCCCCTCTGACGACCCGACAATGATTTCTTCTGACAAATTATTGTTATTGAGATGAAAATGAATATTTTGTACCCCACCATGATGCGTGCCAAGTCATATTTGATATTTGAAGTCATTTTGAAAATGAAAAATCCCTCTATACCCCCTCTGACGACCCGACAATGATTTCTGTTGACAAATTATTGTTTTTCAGATGGAAATGGATGTTTTGCACCCCACTATGAAGCGTGCCAAGTCATATTTGTTTTTTGAAGTCATTTTGATAATGAAAAATCCCTTTATTCCCTCTCTGACGACCCGACAATGATTTCTGTAGACAATTTATTTTTATAGAGATGGAAATGGATATTCTGTACTCCACCATGATGCGTGCCAAGTCATATTTGATTTTTGAAGTCATTTTGAAAATGAAAAATCCCTCTCTACCCCCTCTAACGACCCGTCAATGATTTCTGTTTACGAATTATTGTTATTCAGATGGAAATAGATATTCTGCACCCCACCATGATGCGTGCCAAGTCATATTTGATTTTTGAAGTCATTTTGAAAATGAAAAATCCCTCTATTCCCTCTCTGACGACCCGACAATGATTTCTGTTGACGAATTATTGTTATTTGGATGGAAATGCATGTTTTGCACCCCACTATGATGCGTGCCAAGTCATATTTGATTTATGAAGTCATTTTGATAATGAAAAATCCCTCTATACCCCCTCTGACGACCCGAAAATGATTTCTGTAGACGAATTATTGTTATTTAGATGAAAATGGATATTATGCACTCCACTATGATACGTGCCAAGTCATATTTGATTTTTGAAGTAATTTTGAAAATGAAAAATCTCTTTAACCCCCTCTGACGACCCGACAATAATTTATGTTGACGAATTATTGTTATTTAGATGAAAATGGATATTATGCACCCCACCATGATGCGTGCCAAGTCATATTAGATTTTTGAAGAAATATTGATAATGAAAAATCCCTCTATACCCCCTCTAACGACCCGTCAATGATTTCCATTGACGAATTATTGTTATTCAGATGGAAATGGATATTCTGCAGCCCACCATGATGCGTGCCAAGTCTTATTTGATTTTGAGGTAATTTTGAAAATGAGAAATCCCTCTATACCCCCTCTGACGACCCGACAATGATTTCTTCTGACAAATTATTGTTATTGAGATGAAAATGAATATTTTGTACCCCACCATGATGCGTGCCAAGTCATATTTGATTTTTGAAGTCATTTTGAAAATGAAAAATCCCTCTATACCCCCTCTGACGACCCGACAATGATTTCTGTTGACGATTTATTGTTTTTCAGATGGAAATGGATGTTTTGCACCCTACTATGATGCGTGCCAAGCCTTATTTGAATTTTGAAGTCATTTTGATAATGAAAAATCCCTCTATACCCCCTCTAACGACCCGTCAATGATTTTGTATTGACGAATTATTGTTATTCAGATGGAAATGGATATTCTGCAGCCCACCATGAGGCGTGCCAAGTCATATTTGATTTTGAGGTAATTTTGAAAATGAAAAATCCCTCTATACCCCCTCTGACGACCCGACAATGATTTCTTTTGACAAATCATTGTTATTGAGATGGAAATGAATATTCTGTACCCCACCATGTTGCGTGCCAAGTCATATTTGATTTTGGGGTAATTTTGATAATGAAAAATCCCTCTATACCCCCTCTAACGACCTGTCAATGATTTCCATTGACGAATTATTGTTATTCAGATGGAAATGGATATTCCGCAGCCCACCATGATGCGTGCCAAGTCATATTTGATTTTGAGGTAATTTTGAAAATGAAAAATCCCTCTATACCCCCTCTGACGACCCGACAATGATTTCTTCTTACAAAATATTGTTATTGCGATGGAAATGAATATTCTGTTCCCCACCATGATGCGTGCCAAGTCATATTTGATTTTTGAAGTCATTTTGAAAATGAAAAATCCCTCTATACCCCCTCTGACGACCCGACAATGATTTCTGTTGACGAATTATTGTTTTTCAGATGGAAATGGATGTTTTGCACCCTACTATGATGCGTGCCAAGCCTTATTTGAATTTTGAAGTCATATTGATAATGAAAAATCCCTCTATACCCCCTCTAACGACCCGTCAATTATTTTATATTGACGAATTATTGTTATTCAGATGGAAATGGATATTCTGCAGCCCACCATGATGCGTGCCAAGTCATATTTGATTTTGAGGTAATTTTGAAAATGAAAAATCCCTCTATACCCCCTCTGACGACCCGACAATGATTTCTTTCGACAAATTATTGTTATTGAGATGGAAATGAATATTCTGTACCCCACCATGATGCGTGCCAAGTCATATTTGATTTTTGAAGTCATTTTGATAATGAAAAATCCCTCTATAACCCCTCTGACGACCCGACAATGATTTCTTTTGACAAATTATTGTTATTGAGATGGAAATGAATATTCTGTACCCCACCATGATGCGTGCCAAGTCATATTTGATTTTTGAAGTCATTTTGATAATGAAAAATCCCTCTATAACCCCTCTGACGACCCGACAATGATTTCTGTTGACAAATTATTGTTTTTCAGATGGAAATGGATGTTTTGCAACCTACTATGATGCGTGCCGAGCCTTATTTGAATTTTGAAGTCATTTTGATAATGAAAAATCCCTCTATACCCCCTCTAACGACCCGTCAATGATTTCCATAGACGAATTATTGTTATTCAGATGGAAATGGATATTCTGCAGCCCACCATGATGCGTGCCAAGTCTTATTTGATTTTGAGGTAATTTTGAAAATGAGAAATCCCTCTATACCCCCTCTGACGACCCGACAATGATTTCTTTTGACAAATTATTGTTATTGAGATGGAAATGAATATTCTGTACCCCACCATGTTGCGTGCCAAGTCATATTTGATTTTGGGGTAATTTTGATAATGAGAAATCCCTCTATACCCCCTCTGACGACCCGACAATGATTTCTTCTGACAAATTATTGTTATTGAGATGAAAATGAATATTTTGTACCCCACCATGATGCGTGCCAAGTCATATTTGATTTTTGAAGTCATTTTGAAAATGAAAAATCCCTCTATACCCCCTCTGACGACCCGACAATGATTTCTGTTGACGAATTATTGTTTTTCAGATGGAAATGGATGTTTTGCACCCTACTATGATGCGTGCCAAGCCTTATTTGAATTTTGAAGTCATTTTGATAATGAAAAATCCCTCTATACCCCCTCTAACGACCCGTCAATGATTTTGTATTGACGAATTATTTTTATTCAAATGGAAATGGATATTCTGCAGCCCACCATGAGGCGTGCCAAGTCATATTTGATTTTGAGGTAATTTTGAAAATGAAAAATCCCTCTATACCCCCTCTGACGACCCGACAATGATTTCTTTTGACAAATCATTGTTATTGAGATGGAAATGAATATTCTGTACCCCACCATGTTGCGTGCCAAGTCATATTTGATTTTGGGGTAATTTTGATAATGAAAAATCCCTCTATACCCTCTCTAACGACCTGTCAATGATTTCCATTGACGAATTATTGTTATTCAGATGGAAATGGATATTCTGCAGCCCATTATGATGCGTGCCAAGTCATATTTGATTTTGAGGTAATTTTGAAAATGAAAAATCCCTCTATACCCCCTCTGACGACCCGACAATGATTTCTTCTTACAAATTATTGTTATTGCGATGGAAATGAATATTCTGTACCCCACCATGATGCGTGCCAAGTCATATTTGATTTTTGAAGTCATTTTGAAAATGAAAAATCCCTCTATACCCCCTCTGACGACCCGACAATGATTTCTGTTGACGAATTATTGTTTTTCAGATGGAAATGGATGTTTTGCACCCTACTATGATGCGTGCCAAGCCTTATTTGAATTTTGAAGTCATATTGATAATGAAAAATCCCTCTATACCCCCTCTAACGACCCGTCAATGATTTTATATTGACGAATTATTGTTATTCAGATGGAAATGGATATTCTGCAGCCCACCATGATGCGTGCCAAGTCATATTTGATTTTGAAGTAATTTTGAAAATGAAAAATCCCTCTATACCCCCTCTGACGACCCGACAATGATTTCTTTTGACAAATTATTGTTATTTAGATGAAAATGGATATTATGCACCCCACCATGATGCGTGCCAAGTCATATTAGATTTTTGAAGAAATATTGATAATGAAAAATCCCTCTATACCCCCTCTAACGACCCGTCAATGATTTCTGTTGACGAATTATTGTTATTCAGATGGAAATGGATATTCTGCAGCCCACCATGATGCGTGCCAAGTCTTATTTGATTTTGAGGTAATTTTGAAAATGAAAAATCCATCTATAATCCCTCTGACGACCCGACAATGATTTCTGTTGACGAAATATTGTTATTCAGATGAAACTGAATATTTTGCACCCTACTATTATGCGTGCCAAGCCTTGTTTGAATTTTGAAGTCATTTTGATAATGAAAAATCCCTCTATACCCCCTCTAACGAGCCGTCAATGATTTCCATTGACAAATTATTGTTATTCAGATGGAAATAAATTTTCTGCAGCCCACCATGATGCGTGCCAAGTCATATTTGATTTTGAGGTAATTTTGAAAATGAAAAATCCCTCTATACCCCCTCTGACGACCCGACAATGATTTATTTTGACAAATTATTGTTATTGAGATGGAAATGAATATTCTGTACCCCACCATGATGCGTGCCAAGTCATATTTGATTTTTGAAGTCATTTTGATAATAAAAAATCCCTCTATACCCCCTCTGACGACCCGTCAATGATTTCTGGTGACAAATTATTGTTTTTCAGATAGAAATGGATGTTTTGCAACCTACTATGATGCGTGCCGAGCCTTATTTGAATTTTGAAGTCATTTTGATAATGAAAAATCCCTCTATACCCCCTCTAACGACCCGTCAATGATTTCCATTGACGAATTATTGTTATTCAGATGGAAATGGATATTCTGCAGCCCACCATGATGCGTGCCAAGTCTTATTTGATTTTGAGGTAATTTTGAAAATGAGAAATCCCTCTATACCCCCTCTGACGACCCGACAATGATTTCTTTTGACAAATTATTGTTATTGAGATGGAAATGAATATTCTGTACCCCACCATGTTGCGTGCCAAGTCATATTTGATTTTGGGGTAATTTTGATAATGAGAAATCCCTCTATACCCCCTCTGACGACCCGACAATGATTTCTGTTGACGAATTATTGTTTTTCAGATGGAAATGGATGTTTTGCACCCTACTATGATGCGTGCCAAGCCTTATTTGAATTTTGAAGTCATTTTGATAATGAAAAATCCCTCTATACCCCCTCTAACGACCCGTCAATGATTTTGTATTGACGAATTATTGTTATTCAGATGGAAATGGATATTCTGCAGCCCACCATGAGGCGTGCCAAGTCATATTTGATTTTGAGGTAATTTTGAAAATGAAAAATCCCTCTATACCCCCTCTGACGACCCGACAATGATTTCTTTTGACAAATCATTGTTATTGAGATGGAAATGAATATTCTGTACCCCACCATGTTGCGTGCCAAGTCATATTTGATTTTGGGGTAATTTTGATAATGAAAAATCCCTCTATACCCCCTCTAACGACCTGTCAATGATTTCCATTGACGAATTATTGTTATTCAGATGGAAATGGATATTCCGCAGCCCACCATGATGCGTGCCAAGTCATATTTGATTTTGAGGTAATTTTGAAAATGAAAAATCCCTCTATACCCCCTCTGACGACCCGACAATGATTTCTTCTTACAAATTATTGTTATTGCGATGGAAATGAATATTCTGTTCCCCACCATGATGCGTGCCAAGTCATATTTGATTTTTGAAGTCATTTTGAAAATGAAAAATCCCTCTATACCCCCTCTGACGACCCGACAATGATTTCTGTTGACGAATTATTGTTTTTCAGATGGAAATGGATGTTTTGCACCCTACTATGATGCGTGCCAAGCCTTATTTGAATTTTGAAGTCATATTGATAATGAAAAATCCCTCTATACCCCCTCTAACGACCCGTCAATGATTTTATATTGACGAATTATTGTTATTCAGATGGAAATGGATATTCTGCAGCCCACCATGATGCGTGCCAAGTCATATTTGATTTTGAGGTAATTTTGAAAATGAAAAATCCCTCTATACCCCCTCTGACGACCCGACAATGATTTCTTTTGACAAATTATTGTTATTGAGATGGAAATGAATATTCTGTACCCCACCATTTTGCGTGCCAATTCGTATTTGATTTTGGGGTAATTTTGATAATGAGAAATCCCTCTATACCCCCTCTGACGACCCGACAATGATTTCTTCTGACAAATTATTGTTATTGAGATGAAAATGAATATTTTGTACCCCACCATGATGCGTGCCAAGTCATATTTGATATTTGAAGTCATTTTGAAAATGAAAAATCCCTCTATACCCCCTCTGACGACCCGACAATGATTTCTGTTGACAAATTATTATTTTTCAGATGGAAATGGATGTTTTGCACCCCACTATGAAGCGTGCCAAGTCATATTTGTTTTTTGAAGTCATTTTGATAATGAAAAATCCCTTTATTCCCTCTCTGACGACCCGACAATGATTTCTGTAGACAATTTATTTTTATAGAGATGGAAATGGATATTCTGTACTCCACCATGATGCGTGCCAAGTCATATTTGATTTTTGAAGTCATTTTGAAAATGAAAAATCCCTCTCTACCCCCTCTAACGACCCGTCAATGATTTCTGTTTACGAATTATTGTTATTCAGATGGAAATAGATATTCTGCACCCCACCATGATGCGTGCCAAGTCATATTTGATTTTTGAAGTCATTTTGAAAATGAAAAATCCCTCTATTCCCTCTCTGACGACCCGACAATGATTTCTGTTGACGAATTATTGTTATTTGGATGGAAATGCATGTTTTGCACCCCACTATGATGCGTGCCAAGTCATATTTGATTTATGAAGTCATTTTGATAATGAAAAATCCCTCTATACCCCCTCTGACGACCCGAAAATGATTTCTGTAGACGAATTATTGTTATTTAGATGAAAATGGATATTATGCACTCCACTATGATACGTGCCAAGTCATATTTGATTTTTGAAGTAATTTTGAAAATGAAAAATCTCTTTAACCCCCTCTGACGACCCGACAATAATTTATGTTGACGAATTATTGTTATTTAGATGAAAATGGATATTATGCACCCCACCATGATGCGTGCCAAGTCATATTAGATTTTTGAAGAAATATTGATAATGAAAAATCCCTCTATACCCCCTCTAACGACCCGTCAATGATTTCCATTGACGAATTATTGTTATTCAGATGGAAATGGATATTCTGCAGCCCACCATGATGCGTGCCAAGTCTTATTTGATTTTGAGGTAATTTTGAAAATGAGAAATCCCTCTATACCCCCTCTGACGACCCGACAATGATTTCTTCTGACAAATTATTGTTATTGAGATGAAAATGAATATTTTGTACCCCACCATGATGCGTGCCAAGTCATATTTGATTTTTGAAGTCATTTTGAAAATGAAAAATCCCTCTATACCCCCTCTGACGACCCGACAATGATTTCTGTTGACGAATTATTGTTTTTCAGATGGAAATGGATGTTTTGCACCCTACTATGATGCGTGCCAAGCCTTATTTGAATTTTGAAGTCATTTTGATAATGAAAAATCCCTCTATACCCCCTCTAACGACCCGTCAATGATTTTGTATTGACGAATTATTGTTATTCAGATGGAAATGGATATTCTGCAGCCCACCATGAGGCGTGCCAAGTCATATTTGATTTTGAGGTAATTTTGAAAATGAAAAATCCCTCTATACCCCCTCTGACGACCCGACAATGATTTCTTTTGACAAATCATTGTTATTGAGATGGAAATGAATATTCTGTACCCCACCATGTTGCGTGCCAAGTCATATTTGATTTTGGGGTAATTTTGATAATGAAAAATCCCTCTATACCCCCTCTAACGACCTGTCAATGATTTCCATTGACGAATTATTGTTATTCAGATGGAAATGGATATTCCGCAGCCCACCATGATGCGTGCCAAGTCATATTTGATTTTGAGGTAATTTTGAAAATGAAAAATCCCTCTATACCCCCTCTGACGACCCGACAATGATTTCTTCTTACAAAATATTGTTATTGCGATGGAAATGAATATTCTGTTCCCCACCATGATGCGTGCCAAGTCATATTTGATTTTTGAAGTCATTTTGAAAATGAAAAATCCCTCTATACCCCCTCTGACGACCCGACAATGATTTCTGTTGACGAATTATTGTTTTTCAGATGGAAATGGATGTTTTGCACCCTACTATGATGCGTGCCAAGCCTTATTTGAATTTTGAAGTCATATTGATAATGAAAAATCCCTCTATACCCCCTCTAACGACCCGTCAATGATTTTATATTGACGAATTATTGTTATTCAGATGGAAATGGATATTCTGCAGCCCACCATGATGCGTGCCAAGTCATATTTGATTTTGAGGTAATTTTGAAAATGAAAAATCCCTCTATACCCCCTCTGACGACCCGACAATGATTTCTTTCGACAAATTATTGTTATTGAGATGGAAATGAATATTCTGTACCCCACCATTTTGCGTGCCAAGTCGTATTTGATTTTGGGGTAATTTTGATAATGAGAAATCCCTCTATACCCCCTCTGACGACCCGACAATGATTTCTTTTGACAAATTATTGTTATTGAGATGAAAATGAATATTTTGTACCCCACCATGATGCGTGCCAAGTCATATTTGATATTTGAAGTCATTTTGAAAATGAAAAATCCCTCTATACCCCCTCTGACGACCCGACAATGATTTCTGTTGACAAATTATTGTTTTTCAGATGGAAATGGATGTTTTGCACCCCACTATGATGCGTGCCAAGTCATATTTGTTTTTTGAAGTCATTTTGATAATGAAAAATCCCTTTATTCCCTCTCTGACGACCCGACAATGATTTCTGTAGACAATTTATTTTTATAGAGATGGAAATGGATATTCTGTACTCCACTATGATGCGTGCCAAGTCATATTTGATTTTTGAAGTCATTTTGAAAATGAAAAATCCCTCTCTACCCCCTCTAACGACCCGTCAATGATTTCTGTTTACGAATTATTGTTATTCAGATGGAAATAGATATTCTGCACCCCACCATGATGCGTGCCAAGTCATATTTGATTTTTGAAGTCATTTTGAAAATGAAAAATCCCTCTATTCCCTCTCTGACGACCCGACAATGATTTCTGTTGACGAATTATTGTTATTTGGATGGAAATGCATGTTTTGCACCCCACTATGATGCGTGCCAAGTCATATTTGATTTATGAAGTCATTTTGATAATGAAAAATCCCTCTATACCCCCTCTGACGACCCGAAAATGATTTCTGTTGACGAATTATTGTTATTTAGATGAAAATGGATATTATGCACTCCACTATGATACGTGCCAAGTCATATTTGATTTTTGAAGTAATTTTGAAAATGAAAAATCTCTTTAACCCCCTCTGACGACCCGACAATAATTTATGTTGACGAATTATTGTTATTTAGATGAAAATGGATATTATGCACCCCACCATGATGCGTGCCAAGTCATATTAGATTTTTGAAGAAATATTGATAATGAAAAATCCCTCTATACCCCCTCTAACGACCCGTCAATGATTTCTGTTGATGAATTATTGTTATTCAGATGGAAATGGATATTCTGCAGCCCACCATGATGCGTGCCAAGTCATATTTGATTTTAAGGTAATTTTGAAAATGAAAAATCCCTCTATAATCCCTCTGACGACCCGACAATGATTCCTGTTGACGAAATATTGTTATTCAGATGAAACTGAATATTTTGCACCCTACTATTATGCGTGCCAAGCCTTGTTTGAATTTTGAAGTCATTTTGATAATGAAAAAATCCCTCTATACCCCCTCTAACGAGCCGTCAATGATTTCCATTGACGAATTATTGTTATTCAGATGGAAATAAATTTTCTGCAGCCCACCATGATGCGTGCCAAGTCATATTTGATTTTGAGGTAATTTTGAAAATGAAAAATCCCTCTATACCCCCTCTGACGACCCTACAATGATTTCTTTTGACAAATTTTTGTTATTGAGATGGAAATGAATATTCTGTACCCCACCATGATGCGTGCCAAGTCATATTTGATTTTTGAAGTCATTTTGAAAATGAAAAATCCCTCTATACCCCCTCTGACGACCCGACAATGATTTCTGTTGACAAATTATTGTTTTTCAGATGGAAATGGATGTTTTGCAACCTACTATGATGCGTGCCGAGCCTTATTTGAATTTTGAAGTCATTTTGATAATGAAAAATCCCTCTATACCCCCTCTAACGACCCGTCAATGATTTCCATTGACGAATTATTGTTATTCAGATGGAAATGGATATTCTGCAGCCCACCATGATGCGTGCCAAGTCATATTTGATTTTTGAAGTCATTTTGATAATGAAAAATCCCTCTATACCCCCTCTGACGACCCGACAATGATTTCTTCTGACAAATTATTGTTATTGAGATGAAAATGAATATTTTGTACCCCACCATGATGCGTGCCAAGTCTTATTTGATTTTGAGGTAATTTTGAAAATGAGAAATCCCTCTATACCCCCTCTGACGACCCGACAATGATTTCTTTTGACAAATTATTGTTATTGAGATGGAAATGAATATTCTGTACCCCACCATGTTGCGTGCCAAGTCATATTTGATTTTGGGGTAATTTTGATAATGAGAAATCCTTCTATACCCCCTCCGACGACCCGACAATGATTTCTTCTGACAAATTATTGTTATTGAGATGAAAATGAATATTTTGTACCCCACCATGATGCGTGCCAAGTCATATTTGATTTTTGAAGTCATTTTGAAAATGAAAAAACCCTCTCTACCCCCTCTGACGACCCGACAATGATTTCTGTTGACGAATTATTGTTTTTCAGATGGAAATGGATGTTTTGCACCCTACTATGATGCGTGCCAAGCCTTATTTGAATTTTGAAGTCATTTTGATAATGAAAAATCCCTCTATACCCCCTCTAACGACCCGTCAATGATTTTGTATTGACGAATTAATGTTATTCAGATGGAAATGGATATTCTGCAGCCCACCATGAGGCGTGCCAAGTCATATTCGATTTTGAGGTAATTTTGAAAATGAAAAATCCCTCTATACCCCCTCTGACGACCCGACAATGATTTCTTTTGACAAATCATTGTTATTGAGATGGAAATGAATATTCTGTACCCCACCATGTTGCGTGCCAAGTCATATTTGATTTTGGGGTAATTTTGATAATGAAAAATCACTCTATACCCCCTCTAACGACCTGTCAATGATTTCCATTGACGAATTATTGTTATTCAGATGGAAATGGATATTCTGCAGCCCACCATGATGCGTGCCAAGTCATATTTGATTTTGAGGTAATTTTGAAAATGAAAAATCCCTCTATACCCCCTCTGACGACCCGACAATGATTTCTTCTTACAAATTATTGTTATCGCGATGGAAATGAATATTCTGTACCCCACCATGATGCGTGCCAAGTCATATTTGATTTTTGAAGTCATTTTGAAAATGAAAAATCCCTCTATACCCCCTCTGACGACCCGACAATGATTTCTGTTGACGAATTATTGTTTTTCAGATGGAAATGGATGATTTGCACCCTACTATGATGCGTGCCAAGCCTTATTTGAATTTTGAAGTCATATTGATAATGAAAAATCCCTCTATACCCCCTCTAACGACCCGTCAATGATTTTATATTGACGAATTATTGTTATTCAGATGGAAATGAATATTCTGCAGCCCACCATGATGCGTGCCAAGTCATATTTGATTTTGAGGTAATTTTGAAAATGAAAAATCCCTCTATACCCCCTCTGACGACCCGACAATGATTTCTTTTGACAAATTATTGTTATTGAGATGGAAATGAATATTCTGTACCCCACCATGTTGCGTGCCAAGTCATATTTGATTTTGGGGTAATTTTGATAATGAGATATCCCTCTATACCCCCTCTAACGACCCGACAATGATTTCTTCTGACAAATTATTGTTATTGAGATGAAAATGAATATTTTGTACCCCACCATGATGCGTGCCAAGTCATATTTGATATTTGAAGTCATTTTGAAAATGAAAAATCCCTCTATACCCCCTCTGACGACCCGACAATGATTTCTGTTGACAAATTATTGTTTTTCAGATGGAAATGGATGTTTTGCACCCTACTATGATGCGTGCCAAGCCTTATTTGAATTTTAAAGTCATTTTGATAAAGAAAAATCCCTCTATACCCCCTCTAACGACCCGTCAATGATTTTGTATTGACGAATTATTGTTATTCAGATGGAAATGGATATTCTGCAGCCCACCATGATGCGTGCCAAGTCATATTTGATTTTTGAAGTCATTTTGATAATGAAAAATCCCTCTATACCCCCTCTGACGACCCGACAATGATTTCTTCTGACAAATTATTGTTATTGAGATGAAAATGAATATTTTGTACCCCACCATGATGCGTGCCAAGTCATATTTGATTTTGAGGTAATTTTGAAAATGAAAAATGCCTCTATACCCCCTCTGACGACCCGACAATGATTTCTTTTGACAAATCATTGTTATTGAGATGGAAATGAATATTCTGTACCCCACCATGTTGCGTGCCAAGTCATATATGATTTTGGGGTTATTTTGATAATGAAAAATCCCTCTATACCCCCTCTAACGACCTGTCAATGATTTCCATTGACGAATTATTGTTATTCAGATGGAAATGGATATTCTGCAGCCCACCATGATGCGTGCCAAGTCATATTTGATTTTGAGGTAATTTTGAAAATGAAAAATCCCTCTATACCCCCTCTGACGACCCGACAATGATTTCTTTTGACAAATTATTGTTATTGAGATGGAAATGAATATTGTGTACCCCACCATGTAGCGTGCCAAGTCATATTTGATTTTGGGGTAATTTTGAAAATGAAATATCCCTCTATACCCCTTCTAACGACCCGACAATGATATCTGTTGAAGAATTATTGTTATTCAGATGGAAATGGATATTCTGCACCCCACTATGTTGCGTGCCAAGTGATATTTGATTTTGAGGTGATTTTGAAAATGAAAAATCCCTCTATACCCCCTCTGACGACCCGACAATGATTTATTTTTACAAATTATTGTTATTGAGATGAAAATGGATATTCTGTACCCCACCATGATGCGTGCCAAGTCATATTTGATTTTTGAAGTCATTTTGAAAATGAAAAATCCCTCTATACCCCCTCTGACGACCCGACAATGATTTCTGTTGATGAATTATTGTTATTCAGATGGTAATGGATATTCTGCACCCCACCAAGTTGCGTGCCAAGTCATATTTGATTTAGAGGTAATTTTGAAAATGAAAAATCCCTCTATACTCCCTCTAACGACCCGACAATGATTTCTGTTAACGAATTATTGTTATTCAGATAGAAATGGATATTCTGCAGCCCACCATGATGCGTGCCAAGTCATATTTGATTTTGAGGTAATTTTGAAAATGAAAAATCCCTCTATACCCCCTCTGACGACCCGACAATGATTTCTTTTGACAAATTATTGTTATTGAGATGGAAATGAATATTCTGTACCCCACCATGATGCGTGCCAAGTCATATTTGATTTTTGAAGTCATTTTGAAAATGAAAAATCCCTCTATACCCCCTCTGACGACCCGACAATGATTTCTATTGACGAATTATTGTTTTTCAGATGGAAATGGATGTTTTGCAACCTACTATGATGCGTGCCAAGCCTTATTTGAATTTTGAAGTCATTTTGATAATGAAAAATCCCTCTATACCCCCTCTAACGAGCCGTCAATGATTGCCATTGACGAATTATTGTTATTCAGATGGAAATAAATTTTCTGCAGCCCACCATGATGCGTTCCAAGTCATATTTGATTTTGAGGTAATTTTGAAAATGAAAAATCCCTCTATACCCCCTCTGACGACCCGACAATGATTTCTTTTGACAAATTATTGTTATTGAGATGGAAATGAATATTCTGTACCCCACCATGATGCGTGCCAAGTCATATTTGATTTTTGAAGTCATTTTGAAAATGATAAATCCCTCTATACCCCCTCTGACGACCCGACAATGATTTCTGTTGACGAATTATTGTTTTTCAGATGGAAATGGATGTTTTGCAACCTACTATGATGCGTGCCAAGCCTTATTTGAATTTTGAAGTCATTTTGATAATGAAAAATCCCTCTATACCCCCTCTAACGACCCGTCAATGATTTCCATTGACGAATTATTGTTATTCAGATGGAAATGGATATTCTGCAGCCCACCATGATGCGTGCCAAGTCTTATTTGATTTTGAGGTAATTTTGAAAATGAGAAATCCCTCTATACCCCCTCTGACGACCCGACAATGATTTCTTTTGACAAATTATTGTTCTTGAGATGGAAATGAATATTCTGTACCCCACCATGTTGCGTGCCAAGTCATATTTGAATTTGGGGTAATTTTGATAATGAGAAATCCCTCTATACCCCCTCTGACGACCCGACAATGATTTCTTCTGACAAACTATTGTTACTGAGATGAAAATGAATATTCTGTACCCCACCATGATGCGTGCCAAGTCATATTTGATTTTTGAAGTCATTTTGAAAATGAAAAATCCCTCTATACCCCCTCTGACGACCCGACAATGAATTCTGTTGACGAATTATTGTTTTTCAGATGGAAATGGATGTTTTGCACCCTACTATGATGCGTGCCAAGCCTTATTTGAATTTTGAAGTCATATTGATAATGAAAAATCCCTTTATACCCCCTCTAACGACCCGTCAATGATTTTGTATTGACGAATTATTGTTATTCAGATGGAAATGGATATTCTGCAGCCCACCATGATGCGTGCCAAGTCATATTTGATTTTGAGGTAATTTTGAAAATGAAAAATCCCTCTATACCCCCTCTGACGACCCGACAATGATTTCTGTTGACGAAATATTGTTATTCAGATGAAAATGAATATTTTGCACCCTACTATTATGCGTGCCAAGCCTTGTTTGAATTTTGAAGTCATTTTGAAAATGAAAAATCCCTCTATACCCCCTCTGACGACCCGACAATGATTTCTGTTGATGAATTATTGTTATTCAGATGGAAATGGATATTCTGCACCCCACCATGATGCGTGCCAAGTCATATTAGATTTTTGAAGAAATATTGAAAAAGAAAAATCCCTGTATCCCCTCTCTAATGACCCGACAATGATTTCTGTTGACGAATTATTGTTATTCAGATGGAAATGGATATTCTGCACCCCACCAAGTTGCGTGCCAAGTCATATTTGATTTAGAGGTAATTTTGAAAATGAAAAATCCCTCTATACTCCCTCTAACGACCCGACAATGATTTCTGTTAACGAATTATTGTTATTCAGATAGAAATGAATATTCTGCAGCCCACCATGATGCGTGCCAAGTCATATTAGATTTTTGAAGAAATATTGAAAATGAAAAATCCCTCTATACCCCCTCTGACGACCCGACAATGATTTCTGTTGACGAAATATTGTTATTCAGATGAAAATGAATATTTTGCACCCTACTATTATGCGTGCCAAGCCTTGTTTGAATTTTGAAGTCATTTTGATAATGAAAAATCCCTCTATACCCCCTCTAACGAGCCGTCAATGATTTCCATTGACGAATTATTGTTATTCAGATGGAAATAAATTTTCTGCAGCCCACCATGATGCGTGCCAAGTCATATTTGATTTTGATGTAATTTTGAATATGAAAAATCCCTCTATACCCCCTCTGACGACCCGACAATGATTTCTTTTGACAAATTATTGTTTTTGAGATGGAAATGAATATTCTGTACCCCACCATGATGCGTGCCAAGTCATATTTGATTTTTGAAGTCATTTTGAAAATGAAAAATCCCTCTATACCCCCTCTGACGACCCGACAATGATTTCTGTTGACGAATTATTGTTTTTCAGATGGAAATGGATATTGTGTACCCCACCATGTAGCGTGCCAAGTAATATTTGATTTTGGGGTAATTTTGAAAATGAAATATCCCTCTATACCCCTTCTAAAGACCCGACAATGATATCTGTTGACGAATTATTGTTATTCAGATGGAAATGGATATTCTGCACCCCACTATGTTGCGTGCCAAGTGATATTTGATTTTGAGGTGATTTTGAAAATGAAAAATCCCTCTATACCCCCTCTGACGACCCGACAATGATTTATTTTTACAAATTATTGTTATTGAGATGAAAATGGATATTCTGTACCCCACCATGATGCGTGCCAAGTCATATTTGATTTTTGAAGTCATTTTGAAAATGAAAAATCCCTCTATACCCCCTCTGACGACCCGACAATGATTTCTGTTGATGAATTATTGTTATTCAGAAGGAAATGGATATTCTGCACCCCACCATGATGCGTGCCAAGTCATATTAGATTCTTGAAGAAATATTGAAAAAGAAAAATCCCTGTATCCCCTCTCTAATGACTCGACAATGATTTCTGTTGACGAATTATTGTTATTCAGATGGTAATGGATATTCTGCACCCCACCAAGTTGCGTGCCAAGTCATATTTGATTTAGAGGTAATTTTGAAAATGAAAAATCCCTCTATACTCCCTCTAACGACCCGACAATGATTTCTGTTAACGAATTATTGTTATTCAGATAGAAATGGATATTCTGCAGCCCACCATGATGCGTGCCAAGTCATATTAGATTTTTGAAGAAATATTGAAAATGAAAAATCCCTCCATACCCCCTATGACGACACGACAATGATTTATGTTGACGAATTATTGTTATCTAGATGGACATGGATACTTTGCACCCCACCATGATGCGTGCCTAGTCATATTTGATTTTGAGGTAATTTTGAAAATGAAAAATCCCTCTATACCCCCTCTGACGACCCGACAATGATTTCTGTTGACGAAATATTGTTATTCAGATGAAAATGAATATTTTGCACCCTACTATTATGCGTGCCAAGCCTTGTTTGAATCTTGAAGTCATTTTGATAATGAAAAATCCCTCTATACCCCCTCTAACGAGCCGTCAATGATTTCCATTGACGAATTATTGTTATTCAGATGGAAATAAATTTTCTGCAGCCCACCATGATGCGTGCCAAGTCATATTTGATTTTGAGGTAATTTTGAAAATGAAAAATCCCTCTATACCCCCTCTGACGACCCGACAATGATTTCTTTTGACAAATTATTTTTTTTGAGATGGAAATGAATATTCTGTACCCCACCATGATTCGTGCCAAGTCATATTTGATTTTTGAAGTCATTTTGAAAATGAAAAATCCCTCTATACCCCCTCTGACGACCCGACAATGATTTCTGTTGACGAATTATTGTTTTTCAGATAGAAATGGATGTTTTGCAACCTACTATGATGCGTGCCAAGCCTTATTTGAATTTTGAAGTCATTTTGATAATGAAAAATCCCTCTATACCCCCTCTAACGACCCGTCAATGATTTCCATTGACGAATTATTGTTATTCAGATGGAAATGGATATTCTGCAGCCCACCATGATGCGTGCCAAGTCTTATTTGATTTTGAGGTAATTTTGAAAATGAGAAATCCCTCTATACCCCCTCTGACGACCCGACAATGATTTCTTTTGACAAATTATTGTTATTGAGATGGAAATGAATATTCTGTACCCCACCATGTTGCGTGCCAAGTCATATTTGATTTTGGGGTAATTTTGATAATGAGAAATCCCTCTATACCCCCTCTGACGACCCGACAATGATTTCTTCTGACAAATTATTGTTATTGAGATGAAAATGAATATTCTGTACCCCACCATGATGCGTGCTAAGTCATATTTGATTTTTGAAGTCATTTTGAAAATGAAAAATCCCTCTATACCCCCTCTGACGACCCAACAATGATTTCTGTTGACGAATTATTGTTTTTCAGATGGAAATAGATGTTTTGCACCCTACTATGATGCGTGCCAAGCCTTATTTGAATTTTGAAGTCATATTGATAATAAAAAATCCCTCTATACCCCCTCTAACGACCCGTCAATGATTTTGTATTGACGAATTATTGTTATTCAGATGGAAATGGATATTCTGCAGCCCACCATGATGCGTGCAAAGTCATATTTGATTTTGAGGTAATTTTGAAAATGAAAAATCCCTTTATACCCCCTCTGACGACCCGACAATGATTTCTGTTGACGAAATATTGTTATTCAGATGAAAATGAATATTTTGCACCCTACTATTATGCGTGCCAAGCCTTGTTTGAATTTTGAAGTCATTTTGAAAATGAAAAATCCCTCTATACCCCCTCTGACGACCCGACAATGATTTCTGTTGATGAATTATTGTTATTCAGATGGAAATGGATATTCTGCAGCCCACCATGATGCGTGCCAAGTCTTATTTGATTTTGGGGTAATTTTGAAAATGAGAAATCCCTCTATACCCCCTCTGACGACCCGTCAATGATTTCTTTTGACAAATTATTGTTATTGAGATGGAAATGAATATTCTGTACCCCACCATGTTGCGAGCCAAGTCATATTTGATTTTGGGGTAATTTTGATAATGAGAAATCCCTCTATACCCCCTCTGACGACCCGACAATGATTTCTTCTGACAAATTATTGTTATTGAGATGAAAATGAATATTCTGTACCCCACCATGATGCGTGCCAAGTCATATTTGATTTTTGAAGTCATTTTGAAAATGAAAAATCCCTCTATACCCCCTCTGACGACCCGACTATGATTTCTGTTGACGAATTATTGTTTTTTAGATGGAAATGGATGTTTTGCACCCTACTATGATGCGTGCCAAGCCTTATTTGAATTTTGAAGTCATATTGATAATGAAAAATCCCTCTATACCCCCTCTAACGACCCGTCAATGATTTTGTATTGACGAATTATTGTTATTCAGATGGAAATGGATATTCTGCAGCCCACCATGATGCGTGCCAAGTCATATTTGATTTTGAGGTAATTTTGAAAATGAAAAATCCCTCTATACCCCCTCTGACGACCCGACAATGATTTCTTTTGACAAATCATTGTTATTGAGATGGAAATGAATATTCTGTACCCCACCATGTTGCGTGCCAAGTCATATTTGATTTTGGGGTAATTTTGATAATGAAAAATCCCTCTATACCCCCTCTAACGACCTGTCAATGATTTCCATTGACGAATTATTATTATTCAGATGGAAATGGATATTCTGCAGCCCACCATGATGCGTGCCAAGTCATATATGATTTTTGAGGTAATTTTGAAAATAAAAAATCCCTCTATACCCCCTCTGACGACCCGACAATGATTTCTTTTGACAAATTATTGTTATTGAGATGAAAATGAATATTGTGTACCCCACCATGTAGCGTGCCAAGTCATATTTGATTTTGGGGTAATTTTGAAAAAGAAATATCTCTCTATACCCCCTCTGACGACACGACAATGATTTATCTTAAGGAATTATTGTTATTCAGATGGGAATGGATTTTCTGCACCCCACCATGATGCGTGCCAAGTCATTTTTGATTTTTGAAGTCATTTTGAAAATGAAAAATCCCTCTATTCCCTCTCTGACGACCCGACAATGATTTCTGTTTACGAATTATTGTTATTCAGATGGAAATAGATATTCTGCACCCCACCATGATGCGTGCCTAGTCATATTTGATTTTGAGGTTATTTTGATAATGAAAAATCCCTCTATACCCCCTCTGACGTCCCGACAATGATTTCTGTTGACAAATTATTGTTATTTAGATGAAATTGCATGTTTTGCACCCCACTATGATGCGTGCCAAGTCATATTTGATTTTTGAAGTCATTTTGATAATGAAAAATCCCTTTATTCCCTCTCTGACGACCCGACAATGATTTCTGTAGACAATTCATTTTTATAGAGATGGAAATGGATATTCTGTACTCCACCATAATGCGTGCCAAGTCATATTTGATTTTTGAAGTCATTTTGAAAATGAAAAATCCCTCTATACCCCGTCTGACGACCCGTCAATGATTTCTGTAGACTAATTATTGATATTCAGATGGAAATGGATATTCTGCACCCCACCATGATGCGTGCCAAGTCATATTAGATTTTGAGGTAATTTTGAAAATGAAAAATCCCTCTATACCCCCTCTGACGACCTGACAATGATTTCTGTTGATGAATTATTGTTATTTGGATGGAAATGCATGTTTTGCACCCCACTATGATGCGTGCCAAGTCATATTTGATTTATGAAGTCATTTTGATAATGAAAAATCCCTCTATACCCTCTCTGACGACCCGAAAATGATTTCTGTTGACGAATTATTGTTATTTAGATGAAAATGGATATTATGCACTCCACTATGATACGTGCCAAGTCATATTTGATTTTTGAAGTAATTTTGAAAATGAGAAATCACTCTATACCCCCTCTGACGACCCGACAATGATTTCTTTTGACAAATTATTGTTATTGAGATGGAAATGAATATTCTGTACCCCACCATGATGCGTGCCAAGTCATATTTGATTTTTGAAGTCATTTTGAAAATGAAAAATCCCTCTATACCCCCTCTGACGACCCGACAATGATTTCTGTTGACGAATTATTGTTTTTCAGATGGAAATGGATGTTTTGCAACCTACTATGATGCGTGCCAAGCCTTATTTGAATTTTGAAGTCATTTTGATAATGAGAAATCCCTCTATACCCCCTCTAACGACCCGTCAATGATTTCCATTGATGAATTATTGTTATTCAGATGGAAATGGATATTCTGCAGCCCACCATGATGCGTGCCAAGTCTTATTTGATTTTGAGGTAATTTTGAAAATGAGAAATCCCTCTATACCCCCTCTGACGACCCGACAATGATTTCTTTTAACAAATTATTGTAATTGAGATGGAAATGAATATTCTGTACCCCACCATGTTGCGTGCCAAGTCATATTTGATTTTGGGGTAATTTTGATAATGAGAAATCCCTCTATACCCCCTCTGACGACCCGACAATGATTTCTTCTGACAAATTATTGTTATTGAGATGAAAATGAATATTCTGTACCCCACCATGATGCGTGCCAAGTCATATTTGATTTTTGAAGTCATTTTGAAAATGAAAAATTCCTCTATACCCCCTCTGACGACCCGACAATGATTTCTGTTGACGAATTATTGTTTTTCAGATGGAAATTGATGTTTTGCACCCTACTATGATGCGTGCCAAGCCTTATTTGAATTTTGAAGACATTTTGATAATGAAAAATCCCTCTATACCCCCTCTAACGACCCGTCAATGATTTTGTATTGACGAATTATTGTTATTCAGATAGAAATGGATATTCTGCAGCCCACCATGATGCGTGCCAAGTCATATTTGATTTTGAGGTAATTTTGAAAATGAAAAATCCCTCTATACCGCCTCTGACGACCCGACAATGATTTCTTTTGAAAAATCATTGTTATTGAGATGGAAATGAATATTCTGTACCCCACCATGTTGCGTGCTAAGTCATATTTGATTTTGGGGTAATTTTGATAATGAAAAATCCCTCTATACCCCCTCTAACGACCTGTCAATGATTTCCATTGACGAATTATTGTTATTCAGATGGAAATGGATATTCTGCAGCCCACCATGATGCGTGCCAAGTCATATTTGATTTTGAGGTAATTTTGAAAATGAAAAATCCCTCTATACCCCCTCTGACGACCCGACAATGATTTCTTTTGACAAATTATTGTTATTGAGATGGAAATGAATATTTTGTACCCCACCATGATGCGTGCCAAGTCATATTTGATTTTGGGGTAATTTTGATAATGAAATATCCCTCTATACCCCCTCTAACGACCTGTCAATGATTTCCATTGACGAATTATTGTTATTCAGATGGAAATGGATATTCTGCAGCCCACCATGATGCGTGCCAAGTCATTTTTGATTTTTGAATTCATTTTGAAAATGAAAAATCCCTCTATACCCCCTCTCACGACCCGACAATGATTTCTGTTGACGAATTATTGTTATTCAGATGGAAAGGGATTTTCTGCACCCTACCATGATGCGTGCCAAATCATATTAGCTTTTTGAAGAAATATTGAAAATGAAAAATCCCTGTATACCCCCTTCAACGACCCGACAATGATTTATGTTGACGAATTATTGTTATTCAGATGGGCATGGATACTTTGCACCCCACCATGATGCGTGCCTAGTCATATTAGATTTTTGAAGTGATTTTGAAAATGACAAAACCCTCTTTACCACCTCTAACGACCTGTCAATGATTTCTGTTGACGAATTATTGTTATTCAGATGGAAATAGATATTCTGCACCCCACCATGATGCGTGCCAAGTCATATTAGATTTTGAGGTAATTTTGAAAATGAAAAATCCCTCTATAATCCCTCTGAGGACCCGACAATGATTTCTGTTGACAAATTAATGTTATTCAGATAGAAATGGAGATTCTGCACCCCACCATGATGCGTGCCAAGTCATATTTGATTTTGAGGTAATTTTGAAAATGAAAAATCCCTCTATACCCCCTCTAACGACCCGTCAATGATTTCTTTTGACGAATTATTGTTATTCAGATGGAAATGGATATTCTGCACCCCACCATGATGCGTGCCAAGTCATATTTGATTTTTGAAGTCATTTTGAAATTGAAAATTCCCTCTATACCCCCTCTGACGACCTGACAATGATTTCTGTTGACGAATTATTGTTTTTCAGATGGAAATGGATGTTTTGCACCCTACTATGATGCGTGCCAAGCCATATTTGTATTTTGAAGTCATTTTGATAATGAAAAATCCCTCTATACCCCCTCTAACGACCCGTCAATGATTTCTGTTGACGAATTATTGTTATTCAGATGGAAATGGATATTCTACAGCCCACCATGTTGCGTGCCAAGTCATATTTGAATTTGAGGTAATTTTGAAAATGAAAAATCCCTCTATACCCCCTCTGACGACCCTACAATGATTTCTTTTGACAAATTATTGTTATTGAGATGGAAATGAATATTCTGTATCCCACCATGATGCGTGCCTAGACATATTTGATTTTTGAAGTCATTTTGAAAATGAAAAATCACTCTATACCCCCTCTGACCACCCGACAATGATTTCTGTTGACGAATTATTGTTATTCAGATGAAAATGGATATTCTGCACCCTACCATGATTCGTGCCAAGTCATATTAGATTTTGAGGTAATTTTGAAAATTAAAAATCCCTCTATACCCCCTCTGACGTCCCGACAATGATTTCTCTTGACAAATTATTGTTATAGAGATGGAAATGGATATTCTGTACCTCACCATGATGCGAGCCAAGTCATATTTGATTTTTGAAGTCATTTTGATAATGAAAAATCCCTCTATACCCCCTCTAACGACCCGTCAGTGATTTCTGTTGACAAATTATTGTTATTCAGATGAGAATGGATATTCTGCACCCCACCATGATGCGTGCCAAGTCATATTTGATTTTTGAAGTCATTTTGAAATTGAAAATTCCCTCTATACCCCCTCTGACGACCCGTCAATGATTTCTGTTGACGAATTATTGTTATTCAGATGGAAACGGATATTCTGCAGCCCACTATGTTGCGTGCCAAGTAATATTTGATTTTGAGGTAATTTTGAAAATGAAAAATCCCTCTATACCCCCTCTGACGACCCGACAATGATTTCTTTTGACAAATTATTGTTATTGAGATGGAAATTAATATTCTGTACCCCACCATGATGCGTGCCATGTCATATTGGATTTTTGAAGTCATTTTGAAAATGAGAAATCCCTGTATCCCCCCTCTAACGACCCGACAATGATTTCTGTTGACCAATTATTGTTATTCAGATGGAAATGGATATTCTGCACCCCATCAAGTTGCGTGCCAAGTCTTATTTGATTTTGAGGTAATTTTGAAAATGAAAAATCCCTCTATACCCCCTCTAACGACCCGACAATGATTTCTGTTAACGAATTATTGATATTCAGATAGAAATGGATATTCTGTACCCCTCCATGATGCGTGCCAAGTCATATTTGATTTTTGAAGTCATTTTGAAAATGAAAAATCCCTCTATACCCCCTCTGACGACCCGACAATGATTTCTGTTGATGAATTATTGTTATTCAGAAGGAAATGGATATTCTGCACCCCACCATGATGCGTGCCAAGTCATATTAGATTTTTGAAGAAATATTGAAAAAGAAAAATTCCTGTATCCCCTCTCTAATGACCCGACAATGATTTCTGTTGACGAATTATTGTTATTCAGATGGAAATGGATATTCTGCACCCCACAAAGTTGCGTGCCAAGTCATATTTGATTTAGAGGTAATTTTGAAAATGAAAAATCCCTCTATACTCCCTCTAACGACCCGACAATGATTTCTGTTAACGAATTATTGTTATTCAGATAGAAATGGATATTCTGCAGCCCACCATGATGCGTGCCAAGTCATATTAGATTTTTGAAGAAATATTGAAAATGAAAAATCCCTCCATACCTCCTATGACGACACGACAATGATTTATGTTGACGAATTATTGTTATCTAGATGGACATGGATACTTTGCACCACACCATGATGCGTGCCTAGTCATATTTGATTTTGAGGTAATTTTGAAAATGAAAAATCCCTCTATACCCCCTCTGACGACCCGACAATGATTTCTTTTGACAAATTATTGTTATTGAGATGGAAATGAATATTCTGTACCCCACTATGATGCGTGCCAAGTCATATTTGATATTTGAAGTCATTTTGAAAATAAAAAATCCCTCTATACCCCCTCTGACGACCCGACAATGATTTCTGTTGACAAATTATTGTTTTTCAGATGGAAATGGATGTTTTGCAACCTATTATGATGCGTGCCAAGCCTTATTTGAATTTTGAAGTCATTTTGATAATGAAAAATCCCTCTATACCCCCTCTAACGACCCGTCAATGATTTCCATTGACGAATTATTGTTATTCAGATGGAAATGGATATTCTGCAGCCCACCATGATGCGTGCCAAGTCTTATTTGATTTTGAGGTAATTTTGAAAATGAGAAATCCCTCTATACCCCCTCTGACGACCCGACAATGATTTCTTTTGACAAATTATTATTATTGAGATGGAAATGAATATTCTGTACCCCACCATGTTGCGTGCCAAGTCATATTTGATTTTGGGGTAATTTTGATAATGAGAAATCCCTCTATACCCCCTCTGACGACCCGACAATGATTTCTTCTGACAAATTATTGTTATTGAGATGAAAATGAATATTCTGTACCCCACCATGATGCGTGCCAAGTCATATTTGATTTTTGAAGTCATTTTGAAAATGAAAAATCCCTCTATACCCCCTCTGACGACCCGACAATGATTTCTGTTGACGAATTATTGTTATTCAGATGAAAATGGATATTCTGCACCCCACCATGATGCGTGCCAAGTCATATTTGATTTTTGAAGTCATTTTGAAATTGAAAATTTCCTCTATACCCCCTCTGACGACCCGAAAATGATTTCTGTTGACGAATTATTGTTATTTAGATGAAAATGGATATTATGCACTCCACTATGATACGTGCCAAGTCATATTTGATTTTTGAAGTAATTTTGAAAATGAAAAATCTCTTTAACCCCCTCTGACGACCCGACAATAATTTATGTTGACGAATTATTGTTATTCAGATGAAAATGGATATTATGCACCCCACCATGATGCGTGCCAAGTCATATTAGATTTTTGAAGAAATATTGATAATGAAAAATCCCCCTATACCCCCTCTAACGAGCCGTCAATGATTTCTGTTGACAATTTATTTTTATAGAGATGGAAATGGATATTCTGTACTCCACCATGATGCGTGCCAAGTCATATTTGATATTTGAAGTCATTTTGAAAATGAAAAATCCCTCTCTACCCCCTCTAACGACCCGTCAATGATTTCTGTTTACGAATTATTGTTATTCAGATGGAAATAGATATTCTGCACCCCACCATGATGCGTGCCAAGTCATATTTGAATTTTGAAGTCATTTTGAAAATGAAAAATCCCTCTATTCCCTCTCTGACGACCCGACAATGATTTCTGTTGACGAATTATTGTTATTTAGATGAAAATGGATATTATGCACTCCACTATGATACGTGCCAAGTCATATTTGATTTTTGAAGTAATTTTGAAAATGAAAAATCTCTTTAACCCCCTCTGACGACCCGACAATAATTTATGTTGACGAATTATTGTTATTTAGATGAAAATGGATATTATGCACCCCACCATGATGCGTGCCAAGTCATATTAGATTTTTGAAGAAATATTGATAATGAAAAATCCCTCTATACCCCCTCTAACGACCCGTCAATGATTTCTGTTGACGAATTATTGTTATTCAGATGGAAATGGATATTCTGCAGCCCACCATGATGCGTGCCAAGTCATATTTGATTTTGAGGTAATTTTGATAATGAAAAATCCCCCTATACCCCTTCTAACGACCCGTCAATGATTTCTGTTGACGAATTATTGTTATTCAGATGAAAATGGATATTTTGTACCCCACCATGATGCGAGCCAAGTCATATTTGATTTTGAGGTAATTTTGAAAATGAAAAATCCCTCTATACCCCCTCTGACGTCCCGACAATGATTTCTGTTGACAAGTTATTGTTGTTGAGATGGAAATGGATATTCTGTACCCCATCATGATGCGTGCCAAGTCATATTTGATTTATGAAGTCGTTTTGTTAATGAAAAATCCCTCTATACCACCTCTGACGACCCGACAATGATTTCTGTTGACGAATTATTGTTAATCAGATGGAAATGAATATTTTGCACCCTACTATGATGCGTGCCAAGTTATATTTGATTTTTGAAGTAATTTTGAAAATGAAAAATCTCTTTAACCCCCTCTGACGACCCGACAATAATTTATGTTGACGAATTATTGTTATTTAGATGAAAATGGATATTATGCACCCCACCATGTTGCGTGCCAAGTCATATTAGATTTTTGAAGAAATATTGATAATGAAAAATCCCTCTATACCCCCTCTGACGACCCGACAATGATTTCTTTTGACAAATTATTGTTATTGAGATGGAAATGAATATTCTGTACCCCACCATGATGCGTGCCAAGTCATATTTGATTTTTGAAGTCATTTTGAAAATGAGAAATCCCTGTATCCCCCCTCTAACGACCCGACAATGATTTCTGTTGACCAATTATTGTTATTCAGATGGAAATGGATATTCTGCACCCCATCAAGTTGCGTGCCAAGTCTTATTTGATTTTGAGGTAATTTTGAAAATGAAAAATCCCTCTATACCCCCTCTAACGACCCGACAATGATTTCTTCTGACAAATTATTGTTATTGCGATGGAATTGAATATTCTCTACCCCACCATGATGCGTGCCAAGTCATATTTGATTTTTGAAGTCATTTCGAAAATGAGAAATCCCTGTATACCCCCTCTCACGACCCGACAATGATTTCTGTTGACGAATTATTGTTATTCAGATGGAAATGGATATTCTGCAGCCCACTATGTTGCGTGCCAAGTCATATTTGATTTTGAGGTAATTTTGAAAATGAAAAATCCCTCTATACCCCCTCTGACGACCCGACAATGATTTCTTTTGACAAATTATTGTTATTGAGATGGAAATGAATATTCTGTACCCCACCATGATGCGTGCCAAGTCATATTTGATTTTTGAAGTCATTTTGAAAATGAGAAATCCCTGTATCCCCCCTCTAACGACCCGACAATGATTTCTGTTGACCAATTATTGTTATTCAGATGGAAATGGATATTCTGCACCCCATCAAGTTGCGTGCCAAGTCTTATTTGAGTTTGAGGTAATTTTGAAAATGAAAAATCCCTCTATACCCCCTCTAACGACCCGACAATGATTTCTGTTAACGAATTATTGATATTCAGATAGAAATGGATATTCTGTACCCCCCCATGATGCGTGCCAAGTCATATTTGATTTTTGAAGTCATTTTGAAAATGAAAAATCCCTCTATACCCCCTCTGACGACCCGACAATGATTTCTGTTGATGAATTATTGTTATTCAGAAGGAAATGGATATTCTGCACCCCACCATGATGCGTGCCAAGTCATATTAGATTTTTGAAGAAATATTGAAAAAGAAAAATCCCTGTATCCCCTCTCTAATGACACGACAATGATTTCTGTTGACGAATTATTGTTATTCAGATGGAAATGGATAATCTGCACCCCACAAAGTTGCGTGCCAAGTCATATTTGATTTAGAGGTAATTTTGAAAATGAAAAGTCACTCTATACTCCCTCTAACGACCCGACAATGATTTCTGTTAACGAATTATTGTTATTCAGATAGAAATGGATATTCTGCAGCCCACCATGATGCGTACCAAGTCATATTAGATTTTTGAAGAAATATTGAAAATGAAAAATCCCTCCATACCTCCTATGACGACACGACAATGATTTATGTTGACGAATTATTGTTATCTAGATGGACATGGATACTTTGCACCACACCATGATGCGTGCCTAGTCATATTTGATTTTGAGGTAATTTTGAAAATGAAAAATCCCTCTATACCCCCTCTGACGACCCGACAATGATTTCTTCTGACAAATTATTGTTATTGAGATGGAAATGAATATTCTGTACCCCACCATGATGCGTGCCAAGTCATATTTGATTTTTGAAGTCATTTTGAAAATGAAAAATCCCTCTATACCCCCTCTGACGACCCGACAATGATTTCTGTTGACAAATTATTGTTTTTCAGATGGAAATGGATGTTTTGCAACCTATTATGATGCGTGCCAAGCCTAATTTGAATTTTGAAGTCATTTTGATAATGAAAAATCCCTCTATACCCCCTCTAACGACCCGTCAATGATTTCCATTGACGAATTATTGTTATTCAGATGGAAATGGATATTCTGCAGCCCACCATGATGCGTGCCAAGTCTTATTTGATTTTGAGGTAATTTTGAAAATGAGAAATCCCTCTATACCCCCTCTGACGACCCGACAATGATTTCTTTTGACAAATTATTATTATTGAGATGGAAATGAATATTCTGTACCCCACCATGTTGCGTGCCAAGTCATATTTGATTTTGGGGTAATTTTGATAATGAGAAATCCCTCTATACCCCCTCTGACGACCCGACAATGATATCTTCTGACAAATTATTGTTATTAGATGAAAATGAATATTCTGTACCCCACCATGATGCGTGCCAAGTCATATTTGATTTTTGAAGTCATTTTGAAAATGAAAAATCCCTCTATACCCCCTCTGACGACCCGACAATGATTTCTGTTGACGAATTATTGTTATTCAGATGAAAATGGATATTCTGCACCCCACCATGATGCGTGCCAAGTCATATTTGATTTTTGAAGTCATTTTGAAATTGAAAATTCCCTCTATACCCCCTCTGACGACCTGACAATGATTTCTGTTGACGAATTATTGTTTTTCAGATGGAAATGGATGTTTTGCACCCTACTATGATGCGTGCCAAGCCATATTTGTATTTTGAAGTCATTTTGATAATGAAAAATCCCTCTATACCCCCTCTGACGACCCGAAAATGATTTCTGTTGACGAATTATTGTTATTTAGATGAAAATGGATAGTATGCACTCCACTATGACACGTGCCAAGTCATATTTGATTTTTGAAGTAATTTTGAAAATGAAAAATCTCTTTAACCCCCTCTGACCACCCGACAATGATTTCTGTTGACGAATTATTGTTATTCAGATGAAAATGGATATTCTGCACCCTACCATGATTCGTGCCAAGTCATATTAGATTTTGAGGTAATTTTGAAAATTAAAAATCCCTCTATACCCCCTCTGACGTCCCGACAATGATTTCTCTTGACAAATTATTGTTATAGAGATGGAAATGGATATTCTGTACCTCACCATGATGCGAGCCAAGTCATATTTGATTTTTGAAGTCATTTTGATAATGAAAAATCCCTCTATACCCCCTCTAACGACCCGTCAGTGATTTCTGTTGACAAATTATTGTTATTCAGATGAGAATGGATATTCTGCACCCCACCATGATGCGTGCCAAGTCATATTTGATTTTTGAAGTCATTTTGAAATTGAAAATTCCCTCTATACCCCCTCTGACGACCCGTCAATGATTTCTGTTGACGAATTATTGTTATTCAGATGGAAACGGATATTTTGCAGCCCACTATGTTGCGTGCCAAGTAATATTTGATTTTGAGGTAATTTTGAAAATGAAAAATCCCTCTATACCCCCTCTGACGACCCGACAATGATTTCTTTTGACAAATTATTGTTATTGAGATGGAAATGAATATTCTGTACCCCACCATGATGCGTGCCATGTCATATTGGATTTTTGAAGTCATTTTGAAAATGAGAAATCCCTGTATCCCCCCTCTAACGACCCGACAATGATTTCTGTTGACCAATTATTGTTATTCAGATGGAAATGGATATTCTGCACCCCATCAAGTTGCGTGCCAAGTCTTATTTGATTTTGAGGTAATTTTGAAAATGAAAAATCCCTCTATACCCCCTCTAACGACCCGACAATGATTTCTGTTAACGAATTATTGATATTCAGATAGAAATGGATATTCTGTACCCCTCCATGATGCGTGCCAAGTCATATTTGATTTTTGAAGTCATTTTGAAAATGAAAAATCCCTCTATACCCCCTCTGACGACCCGACAATGATTTCTGTTGATGAGTTATTGTTATTCAGAAGGAAATGGATATTCTGCACCCCACCATGATGCGTGCCAAGTCATATTAGATTTTTGAAGAAATATTGAAAAAGAAAAATTCCTGTATCCCCTCTCTAATGACCCGACAATGATTTCTGTTGATGAATTATTGTTATTCAGATGGAAATGGATATTCTGCACCCCACAAAGTTGCGTGCCAAGTCATATTTGATTTAGAGGTAATTTTGAAAATGAAAAATCCCTCTATACTCCCTCTAACGACCCGACAATGATTTCTGTTAACGAATTATTGTTATTCAGATAGAAATGGATATTCTGCAGCCCACCATGATGCGTGCCAAGTCATATTAGATTTTTGAAGAAATATTGAAAATGAAAAATCCCTCCATACCTCCTATGACGACACGACAATGATTTATGTTGACGAATTATTGTTATCTAGATGGACATGGATACTTTGCACCACACCATGATGCGTGCCTAGTCATATTTGATTTTGAGGTAATTTTGAAAATGAAAAATCCCTCTATACCCCCTCTGACGACCCGACAATGATTTCTTTTGACAAATTATTGTTATTGAGATGGAAATGAATATTCTGTACCCCACTATGATGCGTGCCAAGTCATATTTGATATTTGAAGTCATTTTGAAAATAAAAAATCCCTCTATACCCCCTCTGACGACCCGACAATGATTTCTGTTGACAAATTATTGTTTTTCAGATGGAAATGGATGTTTTGCAACCTATTATGATGCGTGCCAAGCCTTATTTGAATTTTGAAGTCATTTTGATAATGAAAAATCCCTCTATACCCCCTCTAACGACCCGTCAATGATTTCCATTGACGAATTATTGTTATTCAGATGGAAATGGATATTCTGCAGCCCACCATGATGCGTGCCAAGTCTTATTTGATTTTGAGGTAATTTTGAAAATGAGAAATCCCTCTATACCCCCTCTGACGACCCGACAATGATTTCTTTTGACAAATTATTATTATTGAGATGGAAATGAATATTCTGTACCCCACCATGTTGCGTGCCAAGTCATATTTGATTTTGGGGTAATTTTGATAATGAGAAATCCCTCTATACCCCCTCTGACGACCCGACAATGATTTCTTCTGACAAATTATTGTTATTGAGATGAAAATGAATATTCTGTACCCCACCATGATGCGTGCCAAGTCATATTTGATTTTTGAAGTCATTTTGAAAATGAAAAATCCCTCTATACCCCCTCTGACGACCCGACAATGATTTCTGTACGAATTATTGTTATTCAGATGAAAATGGATATTCTGCACCCCACCATGATGCGTGCCAAGTCATATTTGATTTTTGAAGTCATTTTGAAATTGAAAATTTCCTCTATACCCCCTCTGACGACCCGAAAATGATTTCTGTTGACGAATTATTGTTATTTAGATGAAAATGGATATTATGCACTCCAATATGATACGTGCCAAGTCATATTTGATTTTTGAAGTAATTTTGAAAATGAAAAATCTCTTTAACCCCCTCTGACGACCCGACAATAATTTATGTTGACGAATTATTGTTATTCAGATGAAAATGGATATTATGCACCCCACCATGATGCGTGCCAAGTCATATTAGATTTTTGAAGAAATATTGATAATGAAAAATCCCCCTATACCCCCTCTAACGAGCCGTCAATGATTTCTGTTGACAATTTATTTTTATAGAGATGGAAATGGATATTCTGTACTCCACCATGATGCGTGCCAAGTCATATTTGATATTTGAAGTCATTTTGAAAATGAAAAATCCCTCTCTACCCCCTCTAACGACCCGTCAATGATTTCTGTTTACGAATTATTGTTATTCAGATGGAAATAGATATTCTGCACCCCACCATGATGCGTGCCAAGTCATATTTGATTTTTGAAGTCATTTTGAAAATGAAAAATCCCTCTATTCCCTCTCTGACGACCCGACAATGATTTCTGTTGACGAATTATTGTTATTTAGATGAAAATGGATATTATGCACTCCACTATGATACGTGCCAAGTCATATTTGATTTTTGAAGTAATTTTGAAAATGAAAAATCTCTTTAACCCCCTCTGACGACCCGACAATAATTTATGTTGACGAATTATTGTTATTTAGATGAAAATGGATATTATGCACCCCACCATGATGCGTGCCAAGTCATATTAGATTTTTGAAGAAATATTGATAATGAAAAATCCCTCTATACCCCCTCTAACGACCCGTCAATGATTTCTGTTGACGAATTATTGTTATTCAGATGGAAATGGATATTCTGCAGCCCACCATGATGCGTGCCAAGTCATATTTGATTTTGAGGTAATTTTGAAAATGAAAAATCCCTCTATACCCCCTCTGACGTCCCGACAATGATTTCTGTTGACAAGTTATTGTTGTTGAGATGGAAATGGATATTCTGTACCCCATCATGATGCGTGCCAAGTCATATTTGATTTATGAAGTCGTTTTGTTAATGAAAAATCCCTCTATACCACCTCTGACGACCCGACAATGATTTCTGTTGACGAATTATTGTTAATCAGATGGAAATGAATATTTTGCACCCTACTATGATGCGTGCCAAGTTATATTTGATTTTTGAAGTAATTTTGAAAATGAAAAATCTCTTTAACCCCCTCTGACGACCCGACAATAATTTATGTTGACGAATTATTGTTATTTAGATGAAAATGGATATTATGCACCCCACCATGTTGCGTGCCAAGTCATATTAGATTTTTGAAGAAATATTGATAATGAAAAATCCCTCTATACCCCCTCTGACGACCCGACAATGATTTCTTTAGACAAATTATTGTTATTGAGATGGAAATGAATATTCTGTACCCCACCATGATGCGTGCCAAGTCATATTTGATTTTTGAAGTCATTTTGAAAATGAGAAATCCCTGTATCCCCCCTCTAACGACCCGACAATGATTTCTGTTGACCAATTATTGTTATTCAGATGGAAATGGATATTCTGCACCCCATCAAGTTGCGTGCCAAGTCTTATTTGATTTTGAGGTAATTTTGAAAATGAAAAATCCCTCTATACCCCCTCTAACGACCCGACAATGATTTCTTCTGACAAATTATTGTTATTGCGATGGAATTGAATATTCTCTACCCCACCATGATGCGTGCCAAGTCATATTTGATTTTTGAAGTCATTTCGAAAATGAGAAATCCCTGTATACCCCCTCTCACGACCCGACAATGATTTCTGTTGACGAATTATTGTTATTCAGATGGAAATGGATATTCTGCAGCCCACTATGTTGCGTGCCAAGTCATATTTGATTTTGAGGTAATTTTGAAAATGAAAAATCCCTCTATACCCCCTCTGACGACCCGACAATGATTTCTTTTGACAAATTATTGTTATTGAGATGGAAATGAATATTCTGTACCCCACCATGATGCGTGCCAAGTCATATTTGATTTTTGAAGTCATTTTGAAAATGAGAAATCCCTGTATCCCCCCTCTAACGACCCGACAATGATTTCTGTTGACCAATTATTGTTATTCAGATGGAAATGGATATTCTGCACCCCATCAAGTTGCGTGCCAAGTCTTATTTGATTTTGAGGTAATTTTGAAAATGAAAAATCCCTCTATACCCCCTCTAACGACCCGACAATGATTTCTGTTAACGAATTATTGATATTCAGATAGAAATGGATATTCTGTACCCCCCCATGATGCGTGCCAAGTCATATTTGATTTTTGAAGTCATTTTGAAAATGAAAAATCCCTCTATACCCCCTCTGACGACCCGACAATGATTTCTGTTGATGAATTATTGTTATTCAGAAGGAAATGGATATTCTGCACCCCACCATGATGCGTGCCAAGTCATATTAGATTTTTGAAGAAATATTGAAAAAGAAAAATCCCTGTATCCCCTCTCTAATGACACGACAATGATTTCTGTTGACGAATTATTGTTATTCAGATGGAAATGGATAATCTGCACCCCACAAAGTTGCGTGCCAAGTCATATTTGATTTAGAGGTAATTTTGAAAATGAAAAGTCACTCTATACTCCCTCTAACGACCCGACAATGATTTCTGTTAACGAATTATTGTTATTCAGATAGAAATGGATATTCTGCAGCCCACCATGATGCGTACCAAGTCATATTAGATTTTTGAAGAAATATTGAAAATGAAAAATCCCTCCATACCTCCTATGACGACACGACAATGATTTATGTTGACGAATTATTGTTATCTAGATGGACATGGATACTTTGCACCACACCATGATGCGTGCCTAGTCATATTTGATTTTGAGGTAATTTTGAAAATGAAAAATCCCTCTATACCCCCTCTGACGACCCGACAATGATTTCTTTTGACAAATTATTGTTATTGAGATGGAAATGAATATTCTGTACCCCACCATGATGCGTGCCAAGTCATATTTGATTTTTGAAGTCATTTTGAAAATGAAAAATCCCTCTATACCACCTCTGACGACCCGACAATGTTTTCTGTTGACAAATTATTGTTTTTCAGATGGAAATGGATGTTTTGCAACCCACCATGATGCGTGCCAAGTCTTATTTGATTTTGAGGTAATTTTGAAAATGAGAAATCCCTCTATACCCCCTCTGACGACCCGACAATGATTTCTTTTGACAAATTATTATTATTGAGATGGAAATGAATATTCTGTACCCCACCATGTTGCGTGCCAAGTCATATTTGATTTTGGGGTAATTTTGATAATGAGAAATCCCTCTATACCCCCTCTGACGACCCGACAATGATATCTTCTGACAAATTATTGTTATTAGATGAAAATGAATATTCTGTACCCCACCATGATGCGTGCCAAGTCATATTTGATTTTTGAAGTCATTTTGAAAATGAAAAATCCCTCTATACCCCCTCTGACGACCCGACAATGATTTCTGTTGACGAATTATTGTTATTCAGATGAAAATGGATATTCTGCACCCCACCATGATGCGTGCCAAGTCATATTTGATTTTTGAAGTCATTTTGAAATTGAAAATTCCCTCTATACCCCCTCTGACGACCTGACAATGATTTCTGTTGACGAATTATTGTTTTTCAGATGGAAATGGATGTTTTGCACCCTACTATGATGCGTGCCAAGCCATATTTGTATTTTGAAGTCATTTTGATAATGAAAAATCCCTCTATACCCCCTCTGACGACCCGAAAATGATTTCTGTTGACGAATTATTGTTATTTAGATGAAAATGGATAGTATGCACTCCACTATGATACGTGCCAAGTCATATTTGATTTTTGAAGTAATTTTGAAAATGAAAAATCTCTTTAACCCCCTCTGACGACCCGACAATAATTTATGTTGACGAATTATTGTTATTCAGATGAAAATGGATATTATGCACCCCACCATGATGCGTGCCAAGTCATATTAGATTTTTGAAGAAATATTGATAATGAAAAATCCCCCTATAACCCCTCTAACGAGCCGTCAATGATTTCTGTTGACAATTTATTTTTATAGAGATGGAAATGGATATTCTGTACTCCACCATGATGCGTGCCAAGTCATATTTGATATTTGAAGTCATTTTGAAAATGAAAAATCCCTCTCTACCCCCTCTAACGACCCGTCAATGATTTCTGTTTACGAATTATTGTTATTCAGATGGAAATAGATATTCTGCACCCCACCATGATGCGTGCCAAGTCATATTTGATTTTTGAAGTCATTTTGAAAATGAAAAATCCCTCTATTCCCTCTCTGACGACCCGACAATGATTTCTGTTGACGAATTATTGTTATTTGGATGGAAATGCATGTTTTGCACCCCACCATGATGCGTGCCAAGTCATATTTGATATATGAAGTCATTTTGATAATGAAAAATCCCTCTATACCCCCTCTGACGACCCGAAAATGATTTCTGTTGACGAATTATTGTTATTTAGACGAAAATGGATGTTATGCACTCCACTATGATACGTGCCAAGTCATATTTGATTTTTGAAGTAATTTTGAAAATGAAAAATCTCTTTAACCCCCTCTGACGACCCGACAATAATTTATGTTGACGAATTATTGTTATTTAGATGAAAATGGATATTATGCACCCCACCATGATGCGTGCCAAGTCATATTAGATTTTTGAAGAAATATTGATAATGAAAAATCCCTCTATACCCCCTCTAACGACCCGTCAATGATTTCTGTTGACGAATTATTGTTATTCAGATGGAAATGGATATTCTGCAGCCCACCATGATGCGTGCCAAGTCATATTTGATTTTGAGGTAATTTTGATAATGAAAAATCCCCCTATACCCCTTCTAACGACCCGTCAATGATTTCTGTTGACGAATTATTGTTATTCAGATGAAAGTGGATATTTTGTACCCTACCATGATGCGAGCCAAGTCATATTTGATTTTGAGGTAATTTTGAAAATGAAAAATCCCTCTATACCCCCTCTGACGTCCCGACAATGATTTCTGTTGACAAGTTATTGTTGTTGAGATGGAAATGGATATTCTGTACCCCATCATGATGCGTGCCAAGTCATATTTGATTTATGAAGTCGTTTTGTTAATGAAAAATCCCTCTATTCCACCTCTGACGACCCGACAATGATTTCTGTTGACGAATTATTGTTAATCAGATGGAAATGAATATTTTGCACCCTACTATGATGCGTGCCAAGTTATATTTGATTTTTGAAGTGATTTTGAAAATGAAAAATCTCTTTAACCCCCTCTGACGACCCGACAATAATTTATGTTGACGAATTATTGTTATTTAGATGAAAATGGATATTATGCACCCCACCATGATGCGTGCCAAGTCATATTAGATTTTTGAAGAAATATTGATAATGAAAAATCCCTCTATACCCCCTCTAACGACCCGTCAATGATTTCTGTTGACGAATTATTGTTATTCAGATGGAAATGGATATTCTGCAGCCCACCATGATGCGTGCCAAGTCATATTTGATTTTGAGGTAATTTTGAAAATGAAAAATCCATCTATAATCCCTCTGACGACCCGACAATGATTTCTGTTGACGAAAAATTGTTATTCAGATGAAACTGAATATTTTGCACCCTACTATTATGCGTGCCAAGCCTTGTTTGAATTTTGAAGTCATTTTGATAATGAAAAATCCCTCTATACCCCCTCTAACGAGCCGTCAATGATTTCCATTGACGAATTATTGTTATTCAGATGGAAATAAATTTTCTGCAGCCCACCATGATGCGTGCCAAGTCATATTTGATTTTGAGGTAATTTTGAAAATGAAAAATCCCTCTATACCCCCTCTGACGACCCGACAATGATTTCTTTTGACAAATTATTGTTATTGAGATGGAAATGAATATTCTGTACCCCACCATGATGCGTGCCAAGTCATATTTGATTTTTGAAGTCATTTTGATAATGAAAAATCCCTCTATAACCCCTCTGACGACCCGACAATGATTTCTGTTGACAAATTATTGTTTTTCAGATGGAAATGGATGTTTTGCAACCTACTATGATGCGTGCCGAGCCTTATTTGAATTTTGAAGTCATTTTGATAATGAAAAATCCCTCTATACCCCCTCTAACGACCCGTCAATGATTTCCATAGACGAATTATTGTTATTCAGATGGAAATGGATATTCTGCAGCCCACCATGATGCGTGCCAAGTCTTATTTGATTTTGAGGTAATTTTGAAAATGAGAAATCCCTCTATACCCCCTCTGACGACCCGACAATGATTTCTTTTGACAAATTATTGTTATTGAGATGGAAATGAATATTCTGTACCCCACCATGTTGCGTGCCAAGTCATATTTGATTTTGGGGTAATTTTGATAATGAGAAATCCCTCTATACCCCCTCTGACGACCCGACAATGATTTCTTCTGACAAATTATTGTTATTGAGATGAAAATGAATATTTTGTACCCCACCATGATGCGTGCCAAGTCATATTTGATTTTTGAAGTCATTTTGAAAATGAAAAATCCCTCTATACCCCCTCTGACGACCCGACAATGATTTCTGTTGACGAATTATTGTTTTTCAGATGGAAATGGATGTTTTTCACCCTACTATGATGCGTGCCAAGCCTTATTTGAATTTTGAAGTCATTTTGATAATGAAAAATCCCTCTATACCCCCTCTAACGACCCGTCAATGATTTTGTATTGACGAATTATTTTTATTCAAATGGAAATGGATATTCTGCAGCCCACCATGAGGCGTGCCAAGTCATATTTGATTTTGAGGTAATTTTGAAAATGAAAAATCCCTCTATACCCCCTCTGACGACCCGACAATGATTTCTTTTGACAAATCATTGTTATTGAGATGGAAATGAATATTCTGTACCCCACCATGTTGCGTGCCAAGTCATATTTGATTTTGGGGTAATTTTGATAATGAAAAATCCCTCTATACCCTCTCTAACGACCTGTCAATGATTTCCATTGACGAATTATTGTTATTCAGATGGAAATGAATATTCTGCAGCCCATTATGATGCGTGCCAAGTCATATTTGATTTTGAGGTAATTTTGAAAATGAAAAATCCCTCTATACCCCCTCTGACGACCCGACAATGATTTCTTCTTACAAATTATTGTTATTGCGATGGAAATGAATATTCTGTACCCCACCATGATGCGTGCCAAGTCATATTTGATTTTTGAAGTCATTTTGAAAATGAAAAATCCCTCTATACCCCCTCTGACGACCCGACAATGATTTCTGTTGACGAATTATTGTTTTTCAGATGGAAATGGATGTTTTGCACCCTACTATGATGCGTGCCAAGCCTTATTTGAATTTTGAAGTCATATTGATAATGAAAAATCCCTCTATACCCCCTCTAACGACCCGTCAATGATTTTATATTGACGAATTATTGTTATTCAGATGGAAATGGATATTCTGCAGCCCACCATGATGCGTGCCAAGTCATATTTGATTTTGAAGTAATTTTGAAAATGAAAAATCCCTCTATACCCCCTCTGACGACCCGACAATGATTTCTTTTGACAAATTATTGTTATTTAGATGAAAATGGATATTATGCACCCCACCATGATGCGTGCCAAGTCATATTAGATTTTTGAAGAAATATTGATAATGAAAAATCCCTCTATACCCCCTCTAACGACCCGTCAATGATTTCTGTTGACGAATTATTGTTATTCAGATGGAAATGGATATTCTGCAGCCCACCATGATGCGTGCCAAGTCTTATTTGATTTTGAGGTAATTTTGAAAATGAAAAATCCATCTATAATCCCTCTGACGACCCGACAATGATTTCTGTTGACGAAATATTGTTATTCAGATGAAACTGAATATTTTGCACCCTACTATTATGCGTGCCAAGCCTTGTTTGAATTTTGAAGTCATTTTGATAATGAAAAATCCCTCTATACCCCCTCTAACGAGCCGTCAATGATTTCCATTGACAAATTATTGTTATTCAGATGGAAATAAATTTTCTGCAGCCCACCATGATGCGTGCCAAGTCATATTTGATTTTGAGGTAATTTTGAAAATGAAAAATCCCTCTATACCCCCTCTAACGACCCGTCAATGATTTCTGTTTACGAATTATTGTTATTCAGATGGAAATAGATATTCTGCACCCCACCATGATGCGTGCCAAGTCATATTTGATTTTTGAAGTCATTTTGAAAATGAAAAATCCCTCTATTCCCTCTCTGACGACCCGACAATGATTTCTGTTGACGAATTATTGTTATTTGGATGGAAATGCATGTTTTGCACCCCACTATGATGCGTGCCAAGTCATATTTGATTTATGAAGTCATTTTGATAATGAAAAATCCCTCTATACACCCTCTGACGACCCGAAAATGATTTCTGTTGACGAATTATTGTTATTTAGATGAAAATGGATATTATGCACTCCACTATGATACGTGCCAAGTCATATTTGATTTTTGAAGTAATTTTGAAAATGAAAAATCTCTTTAACCCCCTCTGACGACCCGACAATAATTTATGTTGACGAATTATTGTTATTTAGATGAAAATGGATATTATGCACCCCACCATGATGCGTGCCAAGTCATATTAGATTTTTGAAGAAATATTGATAATGAAAAATCCCTCTATACCCCCTCTAACGACCCGTCAATGATTTCCATTGACGAATTATTGTTATTCAGATGGAAATGGATATTCTGCAGCCCACCATGATGCGTGCCAAGTCTTATTTGATTTTGAGGTAATTTTGAAAATGAGAAATCCCTCTATACCCCCTCTGACGACCCGACAATGATTTCTTCTGACAAATTATTGTTATTGAGATGAAAATGAATATTTTGTACCCCACCATGATGCGTGCCAAGTCATATTTGATTTTTGAAGTCATTTTGAAAATGAAAAATCCCTCTATACCCCCTCTGACGACCCGACAATGATTTCTGTTGACGAATTATTGTTTTTCAGATGGAAATGGATGTTTTGCACCCTACCATGATGCGTGCCAAGCCTTATTTGAATTTTGAAGTCATTTTGATAATGAAAAATCCCTCTATACCCCCTCTAACGACCCGTCAATGATTTTGTATTGACGAATTATTGTTATTCAGATGGAAATGGATATTCTGCAGCCCACCATGAGGCGTGCCAAGTCATATTTGATTTTGAGGTAATTTTGAAAATGAAAAATCCCTCTATACCCCCTCTGACGACCCGACAATGATTTCTTTTGACAAATCATTGTTATTGAGATGGAAATGAATATTCTGTACCCCACCATGTTGCGTGCCAAGTCATATTTGATTTTGGGGTAATTTTGATAATGAAAAATCCCTCTATACCCCCTCTAACGACCTGTCAATGATTTCCATTGACGAATTATTGTTATTCAGATGGAAATGGATATTCCGCAGCCCACCATGATGCGTGCCAAGTCATATTTGATTTTGAGGTAATTTTGAAAATGAAAAATCCCTCTATACCCCCTCTGACGACCCGACAATGATTTCTTCTTACAAAATATTGTTATTGCGATGGAAATGAATATTCTGTTCCCCACCATGATGCGTGCCAAGTCATATTTGATTTTTGAAGTCATTTTGAAAATGAAAAATCCCTCTATACCCCCTCTGACGACCCGACAATGATTTCTGTTGACGAATTATTGTTTTTCAGATGGAAATGGATGTTTTGCACCCTACTATGATGCGTGCCAAGCCTTATTTGAATTTTGAAGTCATATTGATAATGAAAAATCCCTCTATACCCCCTCTAACGACCCGTCAATGATTTTATATTGACGAATTATTGTTATTCAGATGGAAATGGATATTCTGCAGCCCACCATGATGCGTGCCAAGTCATATTTGATTTTGAGGTAATTTTGAAAATGAAAAATCACTCTATACCCCCTCTGACGACCCGACAATGATTTCTTTCGACAAATTATTGTTATTGAGATGGAAATGAATATTCTGTACCCCACCATTTTGCGTGCCAAGTCGTATTTGATTTTGGGGTAATTTTGATAATGAGAAATCCCTCTATACCCCCTCTGACGACCCGACAATGATTTCTTTTGACAAATTACTGTTATTGAGATGAAAATGAATATTTTGTACCCCACCATGATGCGTGCCAAGTCATATTTGATATTTGAAGTCATTTTGAAAATGAAAAATCCCTCTATACCCCCTCTGACGACCCGACAATGATTTCTGTTGACAAATTATTGTTTTTCAGATGGAAATGGATATTCTGCAGCCCACCATGATGCGTGCCAAGTCTTATTTGATTTTGAGGTAATTTTGAAAATGAGAAATCCCTCTATTCCCTCTCTGACGACCCGACAATGATTTCTGTTGACGAATTATTGTTATTTGGATGGAAATACATGTTTTGCACCCCACTATGATGCGTGCCAAGTCATATTTGATTTATGAAGTCATTTTGATAATGAAAAATCCCTCTATACACCCTCTGACGACCCGAAAATGATTTCTGTTGACGAATTATTGTTATTTAGATGAAAATGGATATTATGCACTCCACTATGATACGTGCCAAGTCATATTTGATTTTTGAAGTAATTTTGAAAATGAAAAATCTCTTTAACCCCCTCTGACGACCCGACAATAATTTATGTTGACGAATTATTGTTATTTAGATGAAAATGGATATTATGCACCCCACCATGATGCGTGCCAAGTCATATTAGATTTTTGAAGAAATATTGATAATGAAAAATCCCTCTATACCCCCTCTAACGACCCGTCAATGATTTCCATTGACGAATTATTGTTATTCAGATGGAAATGGATATTCTGCAGCCCACCATGATGCGTGCCAAGTCTTATTTGATTTTGAGGTAATTTTGAAAATGAGAAATCCCTCTATACCCCCTCTGACGACCCGACAATGATTTCTTCTGACAAATTATTGTTATTGAGATGAAAATGAATATTTTGTACCCCACCATGATGCGTGCCAAGTCATATTTGATTTTTGAAGTCATTTTGAAAATGAAAAATCCCTCTATACCCCCTCTGACGACCCGACAATGATTTCTGTTGACGAATTATTGTTTTTCAGATGGAAATGGATGTTTTGCACCCTACTATGATGCGTGCCAAGCCTTATTTGAATTTTGAAGTCATTTTGATAATGAAAAATCCCTCTATACCCCCTCTAACGACCCGTCAATGATTTTGTATTGACGAATTATTGTTATTCAGATGGAAATGGATATTCTGCAGCCCACCATGAGGCGTGCCAAGTCATATTTGATTTTGAGGTAATTTTGAAAATGAAAAATCCCTCTATACCCCCTCTGACGACCCGACAATGATTTCTTTTGACAAATCATTGTTATTGAGATGGAAATGAATATTCTGTACCCCACCATGTTGCGTGCCAAGTCATATTTGATTTTGGGGTAATTTTGATAATGAAAAATCCCTCTATACCCCCTCTAACGACCTGTCAATGATTTCCATTGACGAATTATTGTTATTCAGATGGAAATGGATATTCCGCAGCCCACCATGATGCGTGCCAAGTCATATTTGATTTTGAGGTAATTTTGAAAATGAAAAATCCCTCTATACCCCCTCTGACGACCCGACAATGATTTCTTCTTACAAAATATTGTTATTGCGATGGAAATCAATATTCTGTTCCCCACCATGATGCGTGCCAAGTCATATTTGATTTTTGAAGTCATTTTGAAAATGAAAAATCCCTCTATACCCCCTCTGACGACCCGACAATGATTTCTGTTGACGAATTATTGTTTTTCAGATGGAAATGGATGTTTTGCACCCTACTATGATGCGTGCCAAGCCTTATTTGAATTTTGAAGTCATATTGATAATGAAAAATCCCTCTATACCCCCTCTAACGACCCGTCAATGATTTTATATTGACGAATTATTGTTATTCAGATGGAAATGGATATTCTGCAGCCCACCATGATGCGTGCCAAGTCATATTTGATTTTGAGGTAATTTTGAAAATGAAAAATCACTCTATACCCCCTCTGACGACCCGACAATGATTTCTTTCGACAAATTATTGTTATTGAGATGGAAATGAATATTCTGTACCCCACCATTTTGCGTGCCAAGTCGTATTTGATTTTGGGGTAATTTTGATAATGAGAAATCCCTCTATACCCCCTCTGACGACCCGACAATGATTTCTTTTGACAAATTATTGTTATTGAGATGAAAATGAATATTTTGTACCCCACCATGATGCGTGCCAAGTCATATTTGATATTTGAAGTCATTTTGAAAATGAAAAATCCCTCTATACCCCCTCTGACGACCCGACAATGATTTCTGTTGACAAATTATTGTTTTTCAGATGGAAATGGATGTTTTGCACCCCACTATGATGCGTGCCAAGTCATATTTGTTTTTTGAAGTCATTTTGATAATGAAAAATCCCTTTATTCCCTCTCTGACGACCCGACAATGATTTCTGTAGACAATTTATTTTTATAGAGATGGAAATGGATATTCTGTACTCCACTATGATGCGTGCCAAGTCATATTTGATTTTTGAAGTCATTTTGAAAATGAAAAATCCCTCTCTACCCCCTCTAACGACCCGTCAATGATTTCTGTTTACGAATTATTGTTATTCAGATGGAAATAGATATTCTGCACCCCACCATGATGCGTGCCAAGTCATATTTGATTTTTGAAGTCATTTTGAAATTGAAAAATCCCTCTATTCCCTCTCTGACGACCCGACAATGATTTCTGTTGACGAATTATTGTTATTTGGATGGAAATGCATGTTTTGCACCCCACTATGATGCGTGCCAAGTCATATTTGATTTATGAAGTCATTTTGATAATGAAAAATCCCTCTATACCCCCTCTGACGACCCGAAAATGATTTCTGTTGACGAATTATTGTTATTTAGATGAAAATGGATATTATGCACTCCACTATGATACGTGCCAAGTCATATTTGATTTTTGAAGTAATTTTGAAAATGAAAAATCTCTTTAACCCCCTCTGACGACCCGACAATAATTTATGTTGACGAATTATTGTTATTTAGATGAAAATGGATATTATGCACCCCACCATGATGCGTGCCAAGTCATATTAGATTTTTGAAGAAATATTGATAATGAAAAATCCCTCTATACCCCCTCTAACGACCCGTCAATGATTTCTGTTGATGAATTATTGTTATTCTGATGGAAATGGATATTCTGCAGCCCACCATGATGCGTGCCAAGTCATATTTGATTTTAAGGTAATTTTGAAAATGAAAAATCCCTCTATAATCCCTCTGACGACCCGACAATGATTCTTGTTGACGAAATATTGTTATTCAGATGAAACTGAATATTTTGCACCCTACTATTATGCGTGCCAAGCCTTGTTTGAATTTTGAAGTCATTTTGATAATGAAAAATCCCTCTATACCCCCTCTAACGAGCCGTCAATGATTTCCATTGACGAATTATTGTTATTCAGATGGAAATAAATTTTCTGCAGCCCACCATGATGCGTGCCAAGTCATATTTGATTTTGAGGTAATTTTGAAAATGAAAAATCCCTCTATACCCCCTCTGACGACCCTACAATGATTTCTTTTGACAAATTTTTGTTATTGAGATGGAAATGAATATTCTGTACCCCACCATGATGCGTGCCAAGTCATATTTGATTTTTGAAGTCATTTTGAAAATGAAAAATCCCTCTATACCCCCTCTGACGACCCGACAATGATTTCTTTTGACAAATTTTTGTTATTGAGATGGAAATGAATATTCTGTACCCCACCATGATGCGTGCCAAGTCATATTTGATTTTTGAAGTCATTTTGAAAATGAAAAATCCCTCTATACCCCCTCTGACGACCCGACAATGATTTCTGTTGACAAATTATTGTTTTTCAGATGGAAATGGATGTTTTGCAACCTACTATGATGCGTGCCGAGCCTTATTTGAATTTTGAAGTCATTTTGATAATGAAAAATCCCTCTATACCCCCTCTAACGACCCGTCAATGATTTCCATTGACGAATTATTGTTATTCAGATGGAAATGGATATTCTGCAGCCCACCATGATGCGTGCCAAGTCATATTTGATTTTTGAAGTCATTTTGATAATGAAAAATCCCTCTATACCCCCTCTGACGACCCGACAATGATTTCTTCTGACAAATTATTGTTATTGAGATGAAAATGAATATTTTGTACCCCACCATGATGCGTGCCAAGTCTTATTTGATTTTGAGGTAATTTTGAAAATGAGAAATCCCTCTATACCCCCTCTGACGACCCGACAATGATTTCTTTTGACAAATTATTGTTATTGAGATGGAAATGAATATTCTGTACCCCACCATGTTGCGTGCCAAGTCATATTTGATTTTGGGGTAATTTTGATAATGAGAAATCCTTCTATACCCCCTCCGACGACCCGACAATGATTTCTTCTGACAAATTATTGTTATTGAGATGAAAATGAATATTTTGTACCCCACCATGATGCGTGCCAAGTCATATTTGATTTTTGAAGTCATTTTGAAAATGAAAAATCCCTCTCTACCCCCTCTGACGACCCGACAATGATTTCTGTTGACGAATTTTTTTTTTTTCAGATGGAAATGGATGTTTTGCACCCTACTATGATGCGTGCCAAGCCTTATTTGAATTTTGAAGTCATTTTGATAATGAAAAATCCCTCTATACCCCCTCTAACGACCCGTCAATGATTTTGTATTGACGAATTAATGTTATTCAGATGGAAATGGATATTCTGCATCCCACCATGAGGCGTGCCAAGTCATATTCGATTTTGAGGTAATTTTGAAAATGAAAAATCCCTCTATACCCCCTCTGACGACCCGACAATGATTTCTTTTGACAAATCATTGTTATTGAGATGGAAATGAATATTCTGTACCCCACCATGTTGCGTGCCAAGTCATATTTGATTTTGGGGTAATTTTGATAATGAAAAATCACTCTATACCCCCTCTAACGACCTGTCAATGATTTCCATTGACGAATTATTGTTATTCAGATGGAAATGGATATTCTGCAGCCCACCATGATGCGTGCCAAGTCATATTTGATTTTGAGGTAATTTTGAAAATGAAAAATCCCTCTATACCCCCTCTGAAGACCCGACAATGATTTCTTCTTACAAATTATTGTTATCGCGATGGAAATGAATATTCTGTACCCCACCATGATGCGTGCCAAGTCATATTTGATTTTTGAAGTCATTTTGAAAATGAAAAATCCCTCTATACCCCCTCTGACGACCCGACAATGATTTCTGTTGACGAATTATTGTTTTTCAGATGGAAATGGATGATTTGCACCCTACTATGATGCGTGCCAAGCCTTATTTGAATTTTGAAGTCATATTGATAATGAAAAATCCCTCTATACCCCCTCTAACGACCCGTGAATGATTTTATATTGACGAATTATTGTTATTCAGATGGAAATGAATATTCTGCAGCCCACCATGATGCGTGCCAAGTCATATTTGATTTTGAGGTAATTTTGAAAATGAAAAATCCCTCTATACCCCCTCTGACGACCCGACAATGATTTCTTTTGACAAATTATTGTTATTGAGATGGAAATGAATATTCTGTACCCCACCATGTTGCGTGCCAAGTCATATTTGATTTTGGGGTAATTTTGATAATGAGATATCCCTCTATACCCCCTCTAACGACCCGACAATGATTTCTTCTGACAAATTATTGTTATTGAGATGAAAATGAATATTTTGTACCCCACCATGATGCGTGCCAAGTCATATTTGATATTTGAAGTCATTTTGAAAATGAAAAATCCCTCTATACCCCCTCTGACGACCCGACTATGATTTCTGTTGACAAATTATTGTTTTTCAGATGGAAATGGATGTTTTCCACCCTACTATGATGCGTGCCAAGCCTTATTTGAATTTTAAAGTCATTTTGATAATGAAAAATCCCTCTATACCCCCTCTAACGACCCGTCAATGATTTTGTATTGACGAATTATTGTTATTCAGATGGAAATGGATATTCTGCAGCCCACCATGATGCGTGCCAAGTCATATTTGATTTTTGAAGTCATTTTGATAATGAAAAATCCCTCTATACCCCCTCTGACGACCCGACAATGATTTCTTCTGACAAATTATTGTTATTGAGATGAAAATGAATATTTTGTACCCCACCATGATGCGTGCCAAGTCATATTTGATTTTGAGGTAATTTTGAAAATGAAAAATGCCTCTATACCCCCTCTGACGACCCGACAATGATTTCTTTTGACAAATCATTGTTATTGAGATGGAAATGAATATTCTGTACCCCACCATGTTGCGTGCCAAGTCATATATGATTTTGGGGTTATTTTGATAATGAAAAATCCCTCTATACCCCCTCTAACGACCTGTCAATGATTTCCATTGACGAATTATTGTTATTCAGATGGAAATGGATATTCTGCAGCCCACCATGATGCGTGCCAAGTCATATTTGATTTTGAGGTAATTTTGAAAATGAAAAATCCCTCTATACCCCCTCTGACGACCCGACAATGATTTCTTTTGACAAATTATTGTTATTGAGATGGAAATGAATATTGTGTACCCCACCATGTAGCGTGCCAAGTCATATTTGATTTTGGGGTAATTTTGAAAATGAAATATCCCTCTATACCCCTTCTAACGACCCGACAATGATATCTGTTGAAGAATTATTGTTATTCAGATGGAAATGGATATTCTGCACCCCACTATGTTGCGTGCCAAGTGATATTTGATTTTGAGGTGATTTTGAAAATGAAAAATCCCTCTATACCCCCTCTGACGACCCGACAATGATTTATTTTTACAAATTATTGTTATTGAGATGAAAATGGATATTCTGTACCCCACCATGATGCGTGCCAAGTCATATTTGATTTTTGAAGTCATTTTGAAAATGAAAAATCCCTCTATACCCCCTCTGACGACCCGACAATGATTTCTGTTGATGAATTATTGTTATTCAGAAGGAAATGGATATTCTGCACCCCACCATGATGCGTGCCAAGTCATATTAGATTCTTGAAGAAATATTGAAAAAGAAAAATCCCTGTATCCCCTCTCTAATGACCCGACAATGATTTCTGTTGACGAATTATTGTTATTCAGATGGTAATGGATATTCTGCACCCCACCAAGTTGCGTGCCAAGTCATATTTGATTTAGAGGTAATTTTGAAAATGAAAAATCCCTCTATACTCCCTCTAACGACCCGACAATGATTTCTGTTAACGAATTATTGTTATTCAGATAGAAATGGATATTCTGCAGCCCACCATGATGCGTGCCAAGTCATATTTGATTTTGAGGTAATTTTGAAAATGAAAAATCCCTCTATACCCCCTCTGACGACCCGACAATGATTTCTTTTGACAAATTATTGTTATTGAGATGGAAATGAATATTCTGTACCCCACCATGATGCGTGCCAAGTCATATTTGATTTTTGAAGTCATTTTGAAAATGAAAAATCCCTCTATACCCCCTCTGACGACCCGACAATGATTTCTGTTGACGAATTATTGTTTTTCAGATGGAAATGGATGTTTTGCAACCTACTATGATGCGTGCCAAGCCTTATTTGAATTTTGAAGTCATTTTGATAATGAAAAATCCCTCTATACCCCCTCTAACGAGCCGTCAATGATTGCCATTGACGAATTATTGTTATTCAGATGGAAATAAATTTTCTGCAGCCCACCATGATGCGTTCCAAGTCATATTTGATTTTGAGGTAATTTTGAAAATGAAAAATCCCTCTATACCCCCTCTGACGACCCGACAATGATTTCTTTTGACAAATTATTGTTATTGAGATGGAAATGAATATTCTGTACCCCACCATGATGCGTGCCAAGTCATATTTGATTTTTGAAGTCATTTTGAAAATGAAAAATCCCTCTATACCCCCTCTTACGACCCGACAATGATTTCTGTTGACGAATTATTGTTTTTCAGATGGAAATGGATGTTTTGCAACCTACTATGATGCGTGCCAAGCCTTATTTGAATTTTGAAGTCATTTTGATAATGAAAAATCCCTCTATACCCCCTCTAACGACCCGTCAATGATTTCCATTGACGAATTATTGTTATTCAGATGGAAATGGATATTCTGCAGCCCACCATGATGCGTGCCAAGTCTTATTTGATTTTGAGGTAATTTTGAAAATGAGAAATCCCTCTATACCCCCTCTGACGACCCGACAATGATTTCTTTTGACAAATTATTATTCTTGAGATGGAAATGAATATTCTGTACCCCACCATGTTGCGTGCCAAGTCATATTTGATTTTGGGGTAATTTTGATAATGAGAAATCCCTCTATACCCCCTCTGACGACCCGACAATGATTTCTTCTGACAAACTATTGTTACTGAGATGAAAATGAATATTCTGTACCCCACCATGATGCGTGCCAAGTCATATTTGATTTTTGAAGTCATTTTGAAAATGAAAAATCCCTCTATACCCCCTCTGACGACCCGACAATGAATTCTGTTGACGAATTATTGTTTTTCAGATGGAAATGGATGTTTTGCACCCTACTATGATGCGTGCCAAGCCTTATTTGAATTTTGAAGTCATATTGATAATGAAAAATCCCTTTATACCCCCTCTAACGACCCGTCAATGATTTTGTATTGACGAATTATTGTTATTCAGATGGAAATGGATATTCTGCAGCCCACCATGATGCGTGCCAAGTCATATTTGATTTTGAGGTAATTTTGAAAATGAAAAATCCCTCTATACCCCCTCTGACGACCCGACAATGATTTCTGTTGACGAAATATTGTTATTCAGATGAAAATGAATATTTTGCACCCTACTATTATGCGTGCCAAGCCTTGTTTGAATTTTGAAGTCATTTTGAAAATGAAAAATCCCTCTATACCCCCTCTGACGACCCGACAAT
>CAUEHH010000041.1:0-22156 GCA_958502065.1 Chrysolina americana
CGACAATGACCTTTGATGATGACAAGTTGTTAATTGGGCCATAATGAATGTATTTTGACCCACCACACATCGCGCCAACTCGAATCCTATTTTTGAGATCACTTCAAAATATTTAAAATCCGGTCGCGCCCCCTGACGACACGACAATGACCTTTTATGCCGACAAGTTGTTAATTGGGCCATAATGAATGTTTTTTGACCCACCACACATCGCGCCAACTCTAATCCTATTTTTGAGATCACTTCAAAATATTTAAAATCCGGTCGCGCCCCCCTGACGACACGACAATGACCTTTGATGATGACAAGTTGTTAATTGGGCCATAATAAATGTATTCTGACTCACCACACATCGCGCCAACTCTAATCCTATTTTTGAGATCACTTCAAAATATTTAAAATCTGGTCGCGCCCCCCTGACGACACGACAATGACCTTTGATGATGACAAGTTGTTAATTGGGCCATAATGAATGTATTCTGACCCACCACACATCGCGCCAACTTCTATCCTATTTTTGAGATCACTTCAAAATATTTAAAATCCGGTCGCGCCCCCCTGACGACACGACAATGACCTTTTATGCCGACAAGTTGTTATTTGGGCCAGAATGAATGTATTCTGACCCACCACACATCGCGCCAACTCGAATCCTATTTTTGAGATCACTTCAAAATATTTAAAATCCGGTCGCGCCCCCTGACGACACGACAATGACCTTTTATGCCGATAAGTTGTTAATTGGGCCATAATGAATGTTTTTTGACCCACCACACATCGCGCCAACTTTTATCCTATTTTTGATATCACTTCAAAATATTTAAAATCTGGTCGCGCCCCCCTGACCACAAGACAATGACCTTTGATGATGGGAAGTTGTTAACTGGGCCATGATGAATATATTATGACCCACCACACATCGCGCCAACTCGAATCCTATTTTTGAGATCACTTCAAAATATTTAAAATCCGGTCGCGCCCCCCTGACGACACGACAATGACCTTTTATGCCGACAAGTTGTTATTTGGGCCAGAATGAATGTATTGTGACCAACCACACATCGCGCCAACTCAAATCCTATTTTTAAGATCACTTCAAAATATTTAAAATCCGGTCGCGCCCCCCTGACGACACGACAATGACCTTTTATGCCGACAAGTTTTTATTTGGGCCAGAATGAATGTATTCTGACCCACCACACATCGCGCCAACTCGAATCCTATTTTTGAGATCACTTCAAATTATTTAAAATCCGGTCGCGCCCGCCTGACGACACGACAATGACCCTTGATGATGACAAGTTGGTAATTGGGCCATAATGAATGTATTCTGTCCCACCACACATCGCGCCAACTTTTATGCAATTTTTGAGATCACTTCAAAATATTTATAATCCGGTCGCGCCCCCCTGACGACACGACAATGACCTTTGATGATGGGAAGTTGTTAATTGGGCCATAATGAATGTATTCTGACCCACCACACATCGCGCCAACTTTTATCCTATTTTTGAGATCACTTCAAAATATTTAAAATCCGGTCGCGCCCCTCTGACGACACGACAATGACCTTTGATGATGACAAGTTGTTAATTGGGCCATAATGAATGTATTCTGACCCACCACACATCGCGCCAACTTTTATCCTATTTTTGAGATCACTTCAAAATATTTAAAATCCGGTCGCGCCCCCCTGACGACACGACAATGACCTTTGATGATGACAAGTTGTTGATTGGGCCATAATGAATGTATTGTGACCCACCACACATCGCGCCAACTTTTATCCTATTTTTGAGATCACTTCAAAATATTTAAAATCCGGTCGCGCCCCCCTGACGACACGACAATGACCTTTGATGATGACAAGTTGTTAATTGGGCCATAATGAATGTATTGTGACCAACCACACATCGCGCCAACTCTAATCCTATTTTTGAGATCACTTCAAAATATTTAAAATCTGGTCGCGCCATCTTGACGACACGACCATGACCTTTGATGATGGGAAGTTGTTAATTGGGCCATAATGCATGGTTTTTGACCTATCACACATCGCGCCAACTCTAATCCTATTTTTGAGATCACTTCTAAATATTTAAAATCCGGTCGCGCCCCCCTGACCACAAGACAATGACCTTTGATGATGGGAAGTTGTTAATTTGGCCATAATGAATATATTCTGACCCACCACACATCGTGCCAACTCGAATCCTATTTTTGAGATCACTTCAAAATATTTAAAATCCGGTCGCGTCCCCCTGACGACACGACAATGACCTTTGATGATGACAAGTTGTTAATTGGGCCATAATGAATGTATTCTGACCCACCACACATCGCGCCAACTTTTATCCTATTTTTGAGATCACTTCAAAATATTTAAAATCCGGTCGCGCCCCCCTGACGACACGACAATGACCTTTTATGCCGACAAGTTGGTAATTGGGCCATAATGAATGTATTCTGACCCACCACACATCGCGCCAACTTTTATCCTATTTTTGAGATCACTTCAAAATATTTAAAATCCGGTCGCGCCCCCCTGACTACACGACAATGACCTTTGATGATGACAAGTTGTTAATTGGGCCATAATGAATGTATTCTGACCCACCACACATCGCGCCAACTTTTATCCTATTTTTGAGATCACTTCAAAATATTTAAAATCCGGTCGCGCCCCCCTGACGACACGACAATGACCTTTTATGCCGACAAGTTGGTAATTGGGCCATAATGAATGTTTTTTGACCCACCACACATCGCGCCAACTCTAATCCTATTTTTGAGATCACTTCAAAATATTTAAAATCCGGTCGCGCCCCCCTGACGACACGACAATGACCTTTGATGATGACAAGTTGTTAATTGGGCCATAATGAATGTATTCTGACTCACCACACATCGCGCCAACTTTTATCCTATTTTTGAGATCACTTCAAAATATTTAAAATCTGGTCGCGCCCCCCTGACGACACGACAATGACCTTTGATGATGACAAGTTGTTAATTGGGCCATAATGAATGTATTCTGACCCACCACACATCGCGCCAACTTCTATCCTATTTTTGAGATCACTTCAAAATATTTAAAATCCGGTCGCGCCCCCCTGACGACACGACAATGACCTTTTATGCCGACAAGTTGTTATTTGGGCCAGAATGAATGTATTCTGATCAACCACACATCGCGCCAACTCAAATCCTATTTTTGAGATCACTTCAAAATATTTAAAATCCGGTCGCGCCCCCTGACGACACGACAATGACCTTTTATGCCGACAAGTTGTTAATTGCGCCATAATGAATATTTTTTGACCCACCACACATCGCGCCAACTCTAATCCTATTTTTGATATCACTTCAAAATATTTAAAATCTGGTCGCGCCCCCCTGACCACAAGACAATGACCTTTGATGATGGGAAGTTGTTGATTGGGCCATGATGAATATATTCTGACCCACCACACATCGCGCCAACTCGAATCCTATTTTTGAGATCACTTCAAAATATTTAAAATCCGGTCGCGCCCCCCTGACGACACGACAATGACCTTTCATGCCGACAAGTTGTTATTTGGGCCAGAATGAATGTATTGTGACCAACCACACATCGCGCCAACTCGAATCCTATTTTTAAGATCACTTCAAAATATTTAAAATCCGGTCGCGCCCCCCTGACGACACGACAATGACCTTTTATGCCGACAAGTTTTTATTTGGGCCAGAATGAATGTATTCTGACCCACCACACATCGCGCCAACTCGAATCCTATTTTTGAGATCACTTCAAAATATTTAAAATCCGGTCGCGCCCGCCTGACGACACGACAATGTCCTTTGATGATGACAAGTTGGTAATTGGGCCATAATGAATGTATTCTGACCCACCACACATCGCGCCAACTTTTATCCAATTTTTGAGATCACTTCAAAATATTTATAATCCGGTCGCGCCCCCCTGACGACACGACAATGACCTTTGATGATGGGAAGTTGTTAATTGGGCCATAATGAATGTATTCTGACCCACCACACATCGCGCCAACTTTTATCCTATTTTTGAGATCACTTCAAAATATTTAAAATCCGGTCGCGCCCCTCTGACGACACGACAATGACCTTTGATGATGACAAGTTGGTTATTGGGCCATAATGAATGTATTCTGACCCACTACACATCGCGCCAACTCTAATCCTATTTTTGAGATCGCTTCAAAACATTTAAAATCCGGTCGCGCCCCCCTGACGACACGACAATGACCTTTGATGATGACAAGTTGTTAATTGGGCCATAATGAATGTATTCTGACCCACCACACATCGCGCCAACTTTTATCCTATTTTTGAGATCACTTCAAAATATTTAAAATCTGGTCGCGCCCCCCTGACGACACGACAATGACCTTTTATGCCGACAAGTTGTTAATTGGGCCATAATGAATGTTTTTTGACCCACCACACATCGCGCCAACTCTAATCCTATTTTTGAGATCACTTCAAAATATTTAAAATCCGGTCGCGCCCCCCTGACGACACGACAATGACCTTTGATGATGACAAGTTGTTAATTGGGCCATAATAAATGTATTCTGACTCACCACACATCGCGCCAACTTTTATCCTATTTTTGAGATCACTTCAAAATATTTAAAATCTGGTCGCGCCCCCCTGACGACACGACAATGACCTTTGATGATGACAAGTTGTTAATTGGGCCATAATGAATGTATTCTGACCCACCACACATCGCGCCAACTTCTATCCTATTTTTGAGATCACTTCAAAATATTTAAAATCCGGTCGCGCCCCCCTGACGACACGACAATGACCTTTGATGATGGGAAGTTGTTAATTGGGCCATAATGAATGTATTCTGACCCACCACACATCGCGCCAACTTTTATCCTATTTTTGAGATCACTTCAAAATATTTAAAATCCGGTCGCGCCCCCCTGACGACACGACAATGACCTTTGATGATGACAAGTTGTTGATTGGGCCATAATGAATGTATTCTGACCCACCACACATCGCGCCAACTTTTATCCTATTTTTGAGATCACTTCAAAATATTTAAAATCCGGTCTCGCCCCCCTGACGACACGACAATGACCTTTGATGATGACAAGTTGTTAATTGGGCCATAATGAATGTATTGTGACCAACCACACATCGCGCCAACTCTAATCCTATTTTTGAGATCACTTCAAAATATTTAAAATCTGGTCGCGCCATCTTGACGACACGACCATGACCTTTGATGATGGGAAGTTGTTAATTGGGCCATAATGCATGGTTTTTGACCTATCACACATCGCGCCAACTCTAATCCTATTTTTGAGATCACTTCAAAATATTTAAAATCCGGTCGTGCCCCCTGACCACACGACAATGACCTTTGATGATGGGAAGTTGATAATTGGGCCATAATGAATATATTCTGATCTACCACACATCGCGCCAACTCGAATCCTATTCTTGAGATCACTTCAAAATATTTAAAATCCGGTCGCGCCCCCCTGACCACAAGACAATGACCTTTGATGATGACAAGTTGTTAATGGGGCCATAATGAATATATTCTGACCCACCACACATCGCGCCATCTCGAATCCTATTTTTGAGATCACTTCAAAATATTTAAAATCCGGTCGCGCCCCCTGACCACACGACACAGACCTTTGATGATAGGAAGTTGTTTATTGGGCCATAATGAATGTACTCTGACCCACCACACATCGCGCCAACTCTAATCCTATTTTTGAGATCACTTCAAAATATTTAAAATCCGGTCGCGCCCCCCTGACCACAAGACAATGACCTTTGATGATGGGAAGTTGTTAATTTGGCCATAATGAATATATTCTGACCCACCACACATCGCGCCAACTCGAATCCTATTTTTGAGATCACTTCAAATTATTTAAAATCCGGTCGCGTCCCCCTGACGACACGACAATGACCTTTCATGCCGACAAGTTGTTATTTGGGCCAGAATGAATGTATTCTGACCCACCACACATCGCGCCAACTCTAATCCTATTTTTGAGATCACTTCAAAATATTTAAAATCCGGTCGCGCCCCCCTGACGACACGACAATGACCTTTGATGATGACAAGTTGTTAATTGGGCCATAATGAATGTTTTTTGACCCACCACACATCGCGCCAACTCTAATCCTATTTTTGAGATCACTTCAAAATATTTAAAATCCGGTCGCGCCCCCCTGACGACACGACAATGACCTTTGATGATGACAAGTTGTTAATTGGGCCATAATGAATGTTTTTTGACCCACCACACATCGCGCCAACTCTAATCCTATTTTTGAGATCACTTCAAAATATTTAAAATCCGGTCGCGCCCCCCTGACGACACGACAATGACCTTTGATGATGACAAGTTGTTAATTGGGCCATAATGAATGTATTCTGACCCACCACACATCGCGCCAACTTTTATCCTATTTTTGAGATCACTTCAAAATATTTAAAATCCGGTCGCGCCCCCCTGACGACACGACAATGACCTTTTATGCCGACAAGTTGGTAATTGGGCCATAATGAATGTTTTTTGACCCACCACACATCGCGCCAACTCTAATCCTATTTTTGAGATCACTTCAAAATATTTAAAATCCGGTCGCGCCCCCCTGACGACACGACAATGACCTTTGATGATGACAAGTTGTTAATTGGGCCATAATGAATGTATTCTGACTCACCACACATCGCGCCAACTTTTATCCTATTTTTGAGATCACTTCAAAATATTTAAAATCTGGTCGCGCCCCCCTGACGACACGACAGTGACCTTTGATGATGACAAGTTGTTAATTGGGCCATAATGAATGTATTCTGACCCACCACACATCGCGCCAACTTCTATCCTATTTTTGAGATCACTTCAAAATATTTAAAATCCGGTCGCGCCCCCCTGACGACACGACAATGACCTTTTATGCCGACAAGTTGTTATTTGGGCCAGAATGAATGTATTCTGACCAACCACACATCGCGCCAACTCGAATCCTATTTTTGAGATCACTTCAAAATATTTAAAATCCGGTCGCGCCCCCTGACGACACGACAATGACCTTTTATGCCGACAAGTTGTTAATTGGGCCATAATGAATATTTTTTGACCCACCACACATCGCGCCAACTCTAATCCTATTTTTGATATCACTTCAAAATATTTAAAATCTGGTCGCGCCCCCCTGACCACAAGACAATGACCTTTGATGATGGGAAGTTGTTAATTGGGCCATGATGAATATATTCTGACCCACCACACATCGCGCCAACTCGAATCCTATTTTTGAGATCACTTCAAAATATTTAAGATCCGGTCGCGCCCCCCTGACGACACGTCAATGACCTTTTATGCCGACAAGTTGTTATTTGGGCCAGAATGAATGTATTGTGACCAACCACACATCGCGCCAACTCGAATCCTATTTTTAAGATCACTTCAAAATATTTAAAATCCGGTCGCGCCCCCCTGACGACACGACAATGACCTTTTATGCCGACAAGTTGTTATTTGGGCCAGAATGAATGTATTCTGACCCACCACACATCGCGCCAACTCGAATCCTATTTTTGAGATCACTTCAAAATATTTAAAATCCGGTCGCGCCCGCCTGACGACACGACAATGACCTTTGATGATGACAAGTTGGTAATTGGGTCATAATGAATGTATTCTGACCCACCACACATCGCGCCAACTTTTATCCAATTTTTGAGATCACTTCAAAATATTTATAATCCGGTCGCGCCCCCCTGACGACACGACAATGACTTTTGATGATGGGAAGTTGTTAATTGGGCCATAATGAATGTATTCTGACCCACCACACATCGCGCCAACTTTTATCCTATTTTTGAGATCACTTCAAAATATTTAAAATCCGGTCGCGCCCCTCTGACGACACGACAATGACCTTTGATGATGACAAGTTGTTAATTGGGCCATAATGAATGTATTCTGACCCACCACACATCGCGCCAACTCTAATCCTATTTTTGAGATCACTTCAAAATATTTAAAATCCGGTCGCGCCCCCCTGACGACACGACAATGACCTTTAATGATGACAAGTTGTTAATTGGGCCATAATGAATGTATTCTGACCCACCACACATCGCGCCAACTTTTATCCTATTTTTGAGATCACTTCAAAATATTTAAAATCCGGTCGCGCCCCCCTGACGACACGACAATGACCTTTGATGATGACAAGTTGTTAATTGGGCCATAATGAATGTATTCTGACCCACCACACATCGCGCCAACTTTTATCCTATTTTTGAGATCACTTCAAAATATTTGAAATCCGGTCGCGCCCCCCTGACGACACGACAATGACCTTTGATGATGACAAGTTGTTAATTGGGCCATAATGAATGTATTCTGACCCACCACACATCGCGCCAACTTTTATCCTATTTTTGAGATCACTTCAAAATAATTAAAATCCGGTCGCGCCCCCCTGTCGACACGACAATGACCTTTGATGATGACAAGTTGTTAATTGGGCCATAATGAATGTATTCTGACTCACCACACATCGCGCCAACTTTTATCCTATTTTTGAGATCACTTCAAAATATTTAAAATCTGGTCGCGCCCCCCTGACGACACGACAATGACCTTTGATGATGACAAGTTGTTAATTGGGCCATAATGAATGTATTCTGACCCACCACACATCGCGCCAACTTCTATCCTATTTTTGAGATCACTTCAAAATATTTAAAATCCGGTCGCGCCCCCCTGACGACACGACAATGACCTTTTATGCCGACAAGTTGTTATTTGGGCCAGAATGAATGTATTCTGACCCACCACACATCGCGCCAACTCGAATCTTATTTTTGAGATCACTTCAAAATATTTAAAATCCGGTCGCGCCCCCTGACGACACGACAATGACCTTTTTTGCCGACAAGTTGTTAATTGGGTCATAATGAATGTTTTTTGACCCACCACACATCGCGCCAACTCTAATCCTATTTTTGAGATCACTTCAAAATATTTAAAATCCGGTCGCGCCCCCCTGACGACACGACAATGACCTTTGATGATGACAAGTTGTTAATTGGGCCATAATGAATGTATTCTGACTCACCACACATCGCGCCAACTTTTGTCCTATTTTTGAGATCACTTCAAAATATTTAAAATCTGGTCGCGCCCCCCTGACGACACGACAATGACCTTTGATGATGACAAGTTGTTAATTGGGCCATAATGAATGTATTCTGACCCACCACACATCGCGCCAACTTCTATCCTATTTTTGAGATCACTTCAAAATATTTAAAATCCGGTCGCGCCCCCCTTACGACACGACAATGACCTTTAATGCCGACAAGTTGTTATTTGGGCCAGAATGAATGTATTCTGACCCACCACACATCGCGCCAACTCGAATCCTATTTTTGAGATCACTTCAAAATATTTAAAATCCGGTCGCGCCCCCCTGACCACAAGACAATGACCTTTGATGATGGGAAGTTGTTAATTGGGCCATAATGAATATATTCTGACCCACCACACATCGCGCCATCTCGAATCCTATTTTTGAGATCACTTCAAAATATTTAAAATCCGGTCGCGCCCCCTGACCACACGACACAGACCTTTGATGATAGGAAGTTGTTTATTGGGCCATAATGAATGTACTCTGACCCACCACACATCGCGCCAACTCTAATCCTATTTTTGAGATCACTTCAAATTATTTAAAATCCGGTCGCGCCCCCCTGACCACAAGACAATGACCTCTGATGATGGGAAGTTGTTAATTTGGCCATAATGAATATATTCTGACCCACCACACATCGCGCCAACTCGAATCCTATTTTTGAGATCACTTCAAATTATTTAAAATCCGGTCGCGTCGCCCTGACGACACGACAATGACCTTTTATGCCGACAAGTTGTTATTTGGGCCAGAATGAATGTATTCTGACCCACCACACATCGCGCCAACTCTAATCCTATTTTTGAGATCACTTCAAAATATTTAAAATCCGGTCGCGCCCCCCTGACGACACGACAATGACCTTTGATGATGACAAGTTGTTAATTGGGCCATAATGAATGTATTCTGACCCACCACACATCGCGCCAACTTTTATCCTATTTTTGAGATCACTTCAAAATATTTAAAATCCGGTCGCGCCCCCCTGACGACACGACAATGACCTTTTATGCCGACAAGTTGGTAATTGGGCCATAATGAATGTTTTTTGACCCACCACACATCGCGCCAACTCTAATCCTATTTTTGAGATCACTTCAAAATATTTAAAATCCGGTCGCGCCCCCCTGACGACACGACAATGACCTTTGATGATGACAAGTTGTTAATTGGGCCATAATGAATGTATTCTGACTCACTACACATCGCGCCAACTTTTATCCTATTTTTGAGATCACTTCAAAATATTTAAAATCTGGTCGAGCCCCCCTGACGACACGACAGTGACCTTTGATGATGACAAGTTGTTAATTGGGCCATAATGAATGTATTCTGACCCACCACACATCGCGCCAACTTCTATCCTATTTTTGAGATCACTTCAAAATATTTAAAATCCGGTCGCGCCCCCCTGACGACACGACAATGACCTTTTATGCCGACAAGTTGTTATTTGGGCCAGAATGAATGTATTCTGACCAACCACACATCGCGCCAACTCGAATCCTATTTTTGAGATCACTTCAAAATATTTAAAATCCGGTCGCGCCCCCTGACGACACGACAATGACCTTTTATGCCGACAAGTTGTTAATTGGGCCATAATGAATATTTTTTGACCCACCACACATCGCGCCAACTCTAATCCTATTTTTGATATCACTTCAAAATATTTAAAATCTGGTCGCGCACCCCTGACCACAAGACAATGACCTTTGATGATGGGAAGTTGTTAATTGGGCCATGATGAATATATTCTGACCCACCACACATGGCGCCAACTCGAATCCTATTTTTGAGATCACTTCAAAATATTTAAGATCCGGTCGCGCCCCCCTGACGACACGTCAATGACCTTTTATGCCGACAAGTTGTTATTTGGGCCAGAATGAATGTATTGTGACCAACCACACATCGCGCTAACTCGAATCCTATTTTTAAGATCACTTCAAAATATTTAAAATCCGGTCGCGCCCCCTGACGACACGACAATGACCTTTTACGCCGACAAGTTGTTATTTGGGCCAGAATGAATGTATTCTGACCCACCACACATCGCGCCAACTCGAATCCTATTTTTGAGATCACTTCAAAATATTTAAAATCCGGTCGCGCCCGCCTGACGACACGACAATGACCTTTGATGATGACAAGTTGGTAATTGGGTCATAATGAATGTATTCTGACCCACCACACATCGCGCCAACTTTTATCCAATTTTTGAGATCACTTCAAAATATTTATAATCCGGTCGCGCCCCCCTGACGACACGACAATGACTTTTGATGATGGGAAGTTGTTAATTGGGCCATAATGAATGTATTCTGACCCACCACACATCGCGCCAACTTTTATCCTATTTTTGAGATCACTTCAAAATATTTAAAATCCGGTCGCGCCCCTCTGACGACACGACAATGACCTTTGATGATGACAAGTTGTTAATTGGGCCATAATGAATGTATTCTGACCCACCACACATCGCGCCAACTCTAATCCTATTTTTGAGATCACTTCAAAATATTTAAAATCCGGTCGCGCCCCCCTGACGACACGACAATGACCTTTAATGATGACAAGTTGTTAATTGGGCCATAATGAATGTATTCTGACCCACCACACATCGCGCCAACTCTTATCCTATTTTTGAGATCACTTCAAAATATTTAAAATCCGGTCGCGCCCCCCTGACGACACGACAATGACCTTTGATGATGACAAGTTGTTAATTGGGCCATAATGAATGTATTCTGACCCACCACACATCGCGCCAACTTTTATCCTATTTTTGAGATCACTTCAAAATATTTGAAATCCGGTCGCGCCCCCCTGACGACACGACAATGACCTTTGATGATGACAAGTTGTTAATTGGGCCATAATGAATGTATTCTGACCCACCACACATCGCGCCAACTTTTATCCTATTTTTGAGATCACTTCAAAATAATTAAAATCCGGTCGCGCCCCCCTGTCGACACGACAATGACCTTTGATGATGACAAGTTGTTAATGGGGCCATAATGAATGTATTCTGACTCACCACACATCGCGCCAACTTTTATCCTATTTTTGAGATCACTTCAAAATATTTAAAATCTGGTCGCGCCCCCCTGACGACACGACAATGACCTTTGATGATGACAAGTTGTTAATTGGGCCATAATGAATGTATTCTGACCCACCACACATCGCGCCAACTTCTATCCTATTTTTGAGATCACTTCAAAATATTTAAAATCCGGTCGCGCCCCCCTGACGACACGACAATGACCTTTTATGCCGACAAGTTGTTATTTGGGCCAGAATGAATGTATTCTGACCCACCACACATCGCGCCAACTCGAATCTTATTTTTGAGATCACTTCAAAATATTTAAAATCCGGTCTCGCCCCCTGACGACACGACAATGACCTTTTTTGTCGACAAGTTGTTAATTGGGTCATAATGAATGTTTTTTGACCCACCACACATTCCGCCAACTCTAATCCTATTTTTGAGATCACTTCAAAATATTTAAAATCCGGTCGCGCCCCCCTGACGACACGACAATGACCTTTTATGCCGACAAATTGGTAATTGGGCCATAATGAATGTTTTTTGACCCACCACACATCGCGCCAACTCTAATCCTATTTTTGAGATCACTTCAAAATATTTAAAATCCGGTCGCGCCCCCCTGACGACACGACAATGACCTTTGATGATGACAAGTTGTTAATTGGGCCATAATGAATGTATTCTGACTCACTACACATCGCGCCAACTTTTATCCTATTTTTGAGATCACTTCAAAATATTTAAAATCTGGTCGCGCCCCCCTGACGACACGACAGTGACCTTTGATGATGACAAGTTGTTAATTGGGCCATAATGAATGTATTCTGACCCACCACACATCGCGCCAACTTCTATCCTATTTTTGAGATCACTTCAAAATATTTAAAATCCGGTCGCGCCCCCCTGACGACACGACAATGACCTTTTATGCCGACAAGTTGTTATTTGGGCCAGAATGAATGTATTCTGACCAACCACACATCGCGCCAACTCGAATCCTATTTTTGAGATCACTTCAAAATATTTAAAATCCGGTCGCGCCCCCTGACGACACGACAATGACCTTTTATGCCGACAAGTTGTTAATTGGGCCATAATGAATATTTTTTGACCCACCACACATCGCGCCAACTCTAATCCTATTTTTGATATCACTTCAAAATATTTAAAATCTGGTCGCGCACCCCTGACCACAAGACAATGACCTTTGATGATGGGAAGTTGTTAATTGGGCCATGATGAATATATTCTGACCCACCACACATCGCGCCAACTCGAATCCTATTTTTGAGATCACTTCAAAATATTTAAGATCCGGTCGCGCCCCCCTAACGACACGTCAATGACCTTTTATGCCGACAAGTTATTATTTGGGCCAGAATGAATGTATTGTGACCAACCACACATCGCGCTAACTCGAATCCTATTTTTAAGATCACTTCAAAATATTTAAAATCCGGTCGCGCCCCCTGACGACACGACAATGACCTTTTACGCCGACAAGTTGTTATTTGGGCCAGAATGAATGTATTCTGACCCACCACACATCGCGCCAACTCGAATCCTATTTTTGAGATCACTTCAAAATATTTAAAATCCGGTCGCGCCCGCCTGACGACACGACAATGACCTTTGATGATGACAAGTTGGTAATTGGGTCATAATGAATGTATTCTGACCCACCACACATCGCGCCAACTTTTATCCAATTTTTGAGATCACTTCAAAATATTTATAATCCGGTCGCGCCCCCCTGACGACACGACAATGACCTTTTATGCCGACAAGTTGTTATTTGGGCCAGAATGAATGTATTCTGACCAACCACACATCGCGCCAACTCGAATCCTATTTTTGAGATCACTTCAAAATATTTAAAATCCGGTCGCGCCCCCTGACGACACGACAATGACCTTTTATGCCGACAAGTTGTTAATTGGGCCATAATGAATATTTTTTGACCCACCACACATCGCGCCAACTCTAATCCTATTTTTGATATCACTTCAAAATATTTAAAATCTGGTCGCGCACCCCTGACCACAAGACAATGACCTTTGATGATGGGAAGTTGTTAATTGGGCCATGATGAATATATTCTGACCCACCACACATGGCGCCAACTCGAATCCTATTTTTGAGATCACTTCAAAATATTTAAGATCCGGTCGCGCCCCCCTGACGACACGTCAATGACCTTTTATGCCGACAAGTTGTTATTTGGGCCAGAATGAATGTATTGTGACCAACCACACATCGCGCTAACTCGAATCCTATTTTTAAGATCACTTCAAAATATTTAAAATCCGGTCGCGCCCCCTGACGACACGACAATGACCTTTTACGCCGACAAGTTGTTATTTGGGCCAGAATGAATGTATTCTGACCCACCACACATCGCGCCAACTCGAATCCTATTTTTGAGATCACTTCAAAATATTTAAAATCCGGTCGCGCCCGCCTGACGACACGACAATGACCTTTGATGATGACAAGTTGGTAATTGGGTCATAATGAATGTATTCTGACCCACCACACATCGCGCCAACTTTTATCCAATTTTTGAGATCACTTCAAAATATTTATAATCCGGTCGCGCCCCCCTGACGACACGACAATGACTTTTGATGATGGGAAGTTGTTAATTGGGCCATAATGAATGTATTCTGACCCACCACACATCGCGCCAACTTTTATCCTATTTTTGAGATCACTTCAAAATATTTAAAATCCGGTCGCGCCCCTCTGACGACACGACAATGACCTTTGATGATGACAAGTTGTTAATTGGGCCATAATGAATGTATTCTGACCCACCACACATCGCGCCAACTCTAATCCTATTTTTGAGATCACTTCAAAATATTTAAAATCCGGTCGCGCCCCCCTGACGACACGACAATGACCTTTAATGATGACAAGTTGTTAATTGGGCCATAATGAATGTATTCTGACCCACCACACATCGCACCAACTTTTATCCTATTTTTGAGATCACTTCAAAATATTTAAAATCCGGTCGCGCCCCCCTGACGACACGACAATGACCTTTGATGATGACAAGTTGTTAATTGGGCCATAATGAATGTATTCTGACCCACCACACATCGCGCCAACTTTTATCCTATTTTTGAGATCACTTCAAAATATTTGAAATCCGGTCGCGCCCCCCTGACGACACGACAATGACCTTTGATGATGACAAGTTGTTAATTGGGCCATAATGAATGTATTCTGACCCACCACACATCGCGCCAACTTTTATCCTATTTTTGAGATCACTTCAAAATAATTAAAATCCGGTCGCGCCCCCCTGTCGACACGACAATGACCTTTGATGATGACAAGTTGTTAATGGGGCCATAATGAATGTATTCTGACTCACCACACATCGCGCCAACTTTTATCCTATTTTTGAGATCACTTCAAAATATTTAAAATCTGGTCGCGCCCCCCTGACGACACGACAATGACCTTTGATGATGACAAGTTGTTAATTGGGCCATAATGAATGTATTCTGACCCACCACACATCGCGCCAACTTCTATCCTATTTTTGAGATCACTTCAAAATATTTAAAATCCGGTCGCGCCCCCCTGACGACACGACAATGACCTTTTATGCCGACAAGTTGTTATTTGGGCCAGAATGAATGTATTCTGACCCACCACACATCGCGCCAACTCGAATCTTATTTTTGAGATCACTTCAAAATATTTAAAATCCGGTCTCGCCCCCTGACGACACGACAATGACCTTTTTTGTCGACAAGTTGTTAATTGGGTCATAATGAATGTTTTTTGACCCACCACACATTCCGCCAACTCTAATCCTATTTTTGAGATCACTTCAAAATATTTAAAATCCGGTCGCGCCCCCCTGACGACACGACAATGACCTTTTATGCCGACAAATTGGTAATTGGGCCATAATGAATGTTTTTTGACCCACCACACATCGCGCCAACTCTAATCCTATTTTTGAGATCACTTCAAAATATTTAAAATCCGGTCGCGCCCCCCTGACGACACGACAATGACCTTTGATGATGACAAGTTGTTAATTGGGCCATAATGAATGTATTCTGACTCACTACACATCGCGCCAACTTTTATCCTATTTTTGAGATCACTTCAAAATATTTAAAATCTGGTCGCGCCCCCCTGACGACACGACAGTGACCTTTGATGATGACAAGTTGTTAATTGGGCCATAATGAATGTATTCTGACCCACCACACATCGCGCCAACTTCTATCCTATTTTTGAGATCACTTCAAAATATTTAAAATCCGGTCGCGCCCCCCTGACGACACGACAATGACCTTTTATGCCGACAAGTTGTTATTTGGGCCAGAATGAATGTATTCTGACCAACCACACATCGCGCCAACTCGAATCCTATTTTTGAGATCACTTCAAAATATTTAAAATCCGGTCGCGCCCCCTGACGACACGACAATGACCTTTTATGCCGACAAGTTGTTAATTGGGCCATAATGAATATTTTTTGACCCACCACACATCGCGCCAACTCTAATCCTATTTTTGATATCACTTCAAAATATTTAAAATCTGGTCGCGCACCCCTGACCACAAGACAATGACCTTTGATGATGGGAAGTTGTTAATTGGTCCATGATGAATATATTCTGACCCACCACACATCGCGCCAACTCGAATCCTATTTTTGAGATCACTTCAAAATATTTAAGATCCGGTCGCGCCCCCCTAACGACACGTCAATGACCTTTTATGCCGACAAGTTATTATTTGGGCCAGAATGAATGTATTGTGACCAACCACACATCGCGCTAACTCGAATCCTATTTTTAAGATCACTTCAAAATATTTAAAATCCGGTCGCGCCCCCTGACGACCCGACAATGACCTTTTACGCCGACAAGTTGTTATTTGGGCCAGAATGAATGTATTCTGACCCACCACACATCGCGCCAACTCGAATCCTATTTTTGAGATCACTTCAAAATATTTAAAATCCGGTCGCGCCCGCCTGACGACACGACAATGACCTTTGATGATGACAAGTTGGTAATTGGGTCATAATGAATGTATTCTGACCCACCACACATCGCGCCAACTTTTATCCAATTTTTGAGATCACTTCAAAATATTTATAATCCGGTCGCGCCCCCCTGACGACACGACAATGACTTTTGATGATGGGAAGTTGTTAATTGGGCCATAATGAATGTATTCTGACCCACCACACATCGCGCCAACTTTTATCCTATTTTTGAGATCACTTCAAAATATTTAAAATCCGGTCGCGCCCCCCTGACGACACGACAATGACCTTTGATGATGACAAGTTGTTAATTGGGCCATAATGAATGTATTCTGACCCACCACACATCGCGCCAACTTTTATCCTATTTTTGAGATCACTTCAAAATATTTAAAATCCGGTCGCGCCCCTCTGACGACACGACAATGACCTTTGATGATGACAAGTTGTTAATTGGGCCATAATGAATGTATTCTGACCCACCACACATCGCGCCAACTCTAATCCTATTTTTGAGATCACTTCAAAATATTTAAAATCCGGTCGCGCCCCCCTGACGACACGACAATGACCTTTGATGATGACAAGTTGTTAATTGGGCCATAATGAATGTATTCTGACCCACCACACATCGCGCCAACTTTTATCCTATTTTTGAGATCACTTCAAAATAATTAAAATCCGGTCGCGCCCCCCTGTCGACACGACAATGACCTTTGATGATGACAAGTTGTTAATGGGGCCATAATGAATGTATTCTGACCCACCACACATCGCGCCAACTTCTATCCTATTTTTGAGATCACTTCAAAATATTTAAAATCCGGTCGCGCCCCCCTGACGACACGACAATGACCTTTTATGCCGACAAATTGTTATTTGGGCCAAAATGAATGTATTCTGACCCACCACACATCGCGCCAACTCGAATCTTATTTTTGAGATCACTTCAAAATATTTAAAATCCGGTCTCGCCCCCTGACGACACGACAATGACCTTTTTTGTCGACAAGTTGTTAATTGGGTCAAAATGAATGTTTTTTGACCCACCACACATTCCGCCAACTCTAATCCTATTTTTGAGATCACTTCAAAATATTTAAAATCCGGTCGCGCCCCCCTGACGACACGACAATGACCTTTGATGATGACAAGTTGTTAATTGGGCCATAATGAATGTATTCTGACTCACCACACATCGCGCCAACTTTTATCCTATTTTTGAGATCACTTCAAAATATTTAAAATCTGGTCGCGCCCCCCTGACGACACGACAATGACCTTTGATGATGACAAGTTGTTAATTGGGCCATAATGAATGTATTCTGACCCACCACACATCGCGCCAACTTCTATCCTATTTTTAAGATCACTTCAAAATATTTAAAATCCGGTCGCGCCCCCCTTACGACACGACAATGACCTTTTATGCCGACAAGTTGTTATTTGGGCCAGAATGAATGTATTCTGACCCACCACACATCGCGCCAACTCGAATCCTATTTTTGAGATCACTTCAAAATATTTAAAATCCGGTCGCGCCCCCTGACGACACGACAATGACCTTTTATGCCGACAAGTTGTTAATTGGGCCATAATGAATGTATTCTGACCCACCACACATCGCGCCAACTTCTATCCTATTTCTGAGATCACTTCAATATATTTATAATCCGGTCGCGCCCCCCTGACGACACGACAATGACCTTTGATGATGACAAGTTGTTAATTGGGCCATAATGAATGTATTCTGACCCACCACACATCGCGCCAACTTTTATCCTATTTTTGAGATCACTTCAAAATATTTGAAATCCGGTCGCGCCCCCCTGACGACACGACAATGACCTTTGATGATGACAAGTTGTTAATTGGGCCATAATGAATGTATTCTGACCCACCACACATCGCGCCAACTTTTATCCTATTTTTGAGATCACTTCAAAATATTTAAAATCCGGTCGCGCCCCCCTGACGACACGACAATGACCTTTGATGATGACAAGTTGTTAATTGGGCCATAATGAATGTATTCTGACTCACCACACATCGCGCCAACTTTTATCCTATTTTTGAGATCACTTCAAAATATTTAAAATCTGGTCGCGCCCCCCTGACGACACGACAATGACCTTTGATGATGACAAGTTGTTAATTGGGCCATAATGAATGTATTCTGACCCACCACACATCGCGCCAACTTCTATCCTATTTTTGAGATCACTTCAAAATATTTAAAATCCGGTCGCGCCCCCCTGACGACACGACAATGACCTTTTATGCCGACAAGTTGTTATTTGGGCCAGAATGAATGTATTCTGACCCACCACACATCGCGCCAACTCGAATCCTATTTTTGAGATCACTTCAAAATATTTAAAATCCGGTCGCGCCCCCTGACGACACGACAATGACCTTTTTTGCCGACAAGTTGTTAATTGGGTCATAATGAATGTTTTTTGACCCACCACACATCGCGCCAACTCTAATCCTATTTTTGAGATCACTTCAAAATATTTAAAATCCGGTCGCGCCCCCCTGACGACACGACAATGACCTTTGATGATGACAAGTTGTTAATTGGGCCATAATGAATGTATTCTGACTCACCACACATCGCGCCAACTTTTATCCTATTTTTGAGATCACTTCAAAATATTTAAAATCTGGTCGCGCCCCCCTGACGACACGACAATGACCTTTGACGATGACAAGTTGTTAATTGGGCCATAATGAATGTATTCTGACCCACCACACATCGCGCCAACTTCTATCCTATTTTTGAGATCACTTCAAAATATTTAAAATCCGGTCGCGCCCCCCTTACGACACGACAATGACCTTTTATGCCGACAAGTTGTTATTTGGGCCAGAATGAATGTATTCTGACCCACCACACATCGCGCCAAATCGAATCCTATTTTTGAGATCACTTCAAAATATTTAAAATCCGGTCGCGCCCCCTGACGACACGACAATGACCTTTTATGCCGACAAGTTGTTAATTGGGCCATAATGAATGTATTCTGACCCACCACACATCGCGCCAACTTTTATCCTATTTTTGAGATCACTTCAAAATATTACAATCCGGTCGCGCCCCCCTGACGACACGACAATGACCTTTTATGCCGACAAGTTGTTATTTGGGCCAGAATGAATGTATTCTGACCCACCACACATCGCGCCAACTTGAATCCTATTTTTGAGATCACTTCAAAATATTTAAAATCCGGTCGCGCCCCCCTGACGACACGACAATGACCTTTGATGATGACAAGTTGGTAATTGGGCCATAATGAATGTATTCTGACCCACCACACATCGCGCCAACTTTTATCCTATTTTTGAGATCACTTCAAAATATTTATAATCCGGTCTCGCCCCCCTGACGACACGACAATGACCTTTGATGATGGGAATATGTTAATTGGGCCATAATGAATGTATTCTGACCCACCACACATCGCGCCAACTTTTATCCTATTTTTGAGATCACTTCAAAATATTTATAATCCGGTCGCGCCCCCCTGACGACACCACAATGACCTTTGATGATGACAAGTTGTTAATTGGGCCATAATGAATGTATTCTGACCCACCACACATCGCGCCAACTCTAATCCTATTTTTGAGATCACTTCAAAATATTTAAAATCCGGTCGCGCCCCTCTGACGACACGACAATGACCTTTGATGATGACAAGTTGTTAATTGGGCCATAATGAATGTATTCTGACCCACCACACATCGCGCCAACTTTTATCCTATTTTTGAGATCACTTCAAAATATTTAAAATCCGGTCGCGCCCCCCTGACGACACGACAATGACCTTTGATGATGACAAGTTGTTAATTGGGCCATAATGAATGTATTCTGACCCACCACACATCGCGCCAACTTTTATCCTATTTTTGAGATCACTTCAAAATATTTAAAATCCGGTCGCGCCCCCCTGACGACACGACAATGACCTTTGATGATGACACGTTGTTAATTGGGCCATAATGAATGTATTCTGACCCACCACACATCGCGCCAACTTTTATCCTATTTTTGAGATCACTTCAAAATATTTAAAATCCGGTCGCGCCCCCCTGACGACACGACAATGACCTTTGATGATGACAAGTTGTTAATTGGGCCATAATGAATGTATTCTGACTCACCACACATCGCGCCAACTTTTATCCTATTTTTGAGATCACTTCAAAATATTTAAAATCTGGTCGCGCCCCCCTGACGACACGACAATGACCTTTGATGATGACAAGTTGTTAATTGGGCCATAATGAATGTATTCTGACCCACCACACATCGCGCCAACTTTTATCCTATTTTTGAGATCACTTCAAAATATTTAAAATCCGGTCGCGCCCCCCTGACGACACGACAATGACCTTTGATGATGACAAGTTGTTAATTGGGCCATAATGAATGTATTCTGACTCACCACACATCGCGCCAACTTTTATCCTATTTTTGAGATCACTTCAAAATATTTAAAATCTGGTCGCGCCCCCCTGACGACACGACAATGACCTTTGATGATGACAAGTTGTTAATTGGGCCATAATGAATGTATTCTGACCCACCACACATCGCGCCTACTTCTATCCTATTTTTGAGATCACTTCAAAATATTTAAAATCTGGTCGCGCCCCCCTGACGACACGACAATGACCTTTGATGATGACAAGTTGTTAATTGGGCCATAATGAATGTATTCTGACCCACCACACATCGCGCCAACTCGAATCCTATTTTTGAGATCACTTCAAAATATTTAAAATCCGGTCGCGCCTCCTGACGACACGACAATGACCTTTTATGCCGACAAGTT